>CM053032.1:232045159-232207659 GCA_028564925.1 Lithobates sylvaticus
TTGTAAGTGTAGTTTAAAAAAAATCTTTTAATGTAATAGATGGTATAACACTATGGAGATTTTTCTGTGATTATATGGCATGGAAATAACACATTGGTCCAGTTAATGCTACAGAGGAGTGGAGGAAGAGATATACAGAGGATCATTCATATCACATAGTTACATAGTTAGCTAGGCCGAAAAAAGACACAAGTCCATCCAGTTCAACCATAAAAAAAAGAAATAATAAATAAAAATAAAAAATATCGTACAATCCAATATACCCCATTCTATACCCACAGTTGATCCAGAGGAAGGCAAAAAAAAATCACACCACATCAGAGTACTTTAGGAGAGATTTCCATATGTCTGTGCTCCCCACATAGGAGTGAAGCACAGCACCCGGGATTCAGCACTTTAACCGCTTGCCGACCGCCGCACACAGATGTATGTTGGCAGAATGGCACAGGCAGGCAAATAGGCGTACAGGTACATCCCTTTAAATTTGCCGCCTTTCGGGCGCGCGCTAGCCGCGGGAGCGTGCCCGCGGGTCCTGGGAACACGATGTTCGCTGGCGGCCCGTGATTGCGGTGTGGAGAGGTAGAACGGGGAGATGCCTATGTAAACAAGGCATTTCCCCGTTCTACCTAGTGTCATGACAGAAATCTACTGCTCCCTGTCATCAGGAGAAGTGATCGCTGTCATGTCCTAGGTAGCCCCTCCCCCCACAGTTAGAATCACTCATTAGGACACACTTAACCCCTTGATCGCCCCTGGTGTTTAACCCCTTCCCTGCCAGTGTCATTTACACAGTAATCAGTGCATTTTTATTGCACTGATCACTGTATAAATGACATTGGTCCCAAAATAGTGTCAGAAGCGTCCGATGTGTACACCATAATGTCGCAGTCACAATAAAAATCGCAGATCACCACCATTACTAAAAAAAAAAAAATAATAATAATAATGCCAATATCCCCTATTTTGTAGACGCTATAACTTTTGCGCAAACCAATCAATATACGCTTATTGTGATTTTGTTTACCAAAAATATGTAGAATAATACATATCGGCCTAAATTGAGGAAAACATTTTTTTTTATATATATATATATTTTTGGGGGATATTTATTATAGCAAAAAATATTGCTTTTTTTTCAAAATTGTCGCTCTTTTTTTGTTTATAGCGCAAATAATAAAATAATAAAACCCGCAGAGGTGGTCAAATACCACCAAAAGAAAGCTCTATTTGTGGAAAAAAAAGGTCGTCAATTTTGTTTGGGTACAATGTTGCATGACTGCGCAATTGTGAGTTAAAGCGACGCAGTGCCGAATCGCAAAGAGTGCTCTGATCAGGAAGGGGGTAAAATCTTCGGGGGCTGAAGTGGTTAAAGGAAGTTTCTGCACTTTGCACTTTGAAGATTGCACTTTATTATGGACTATTTTTTTTGTGGACTTGTATTTTAATACACATATAAGAGAATTTAATGGGGCAGCGCTGTGACGATTTTAAAACCATTATGTTTGCATCCAGGTCCACTTTTGTGCATTGAGGGGGACACATTTTAATGTACATCCAGTCATCCACAGGGATTACCTGGTTCTGTTTGGAACATCCGTTTCTGTCTGGGTGTGGCCCCAGCCACCCCCCCCCCCGCAGGAAAATTCAGCACCACTGGTTGTTAGGGATCATCGTAGGAGATCAGGGCTGGTGCAAGGATTTTTGACACCCTAGGCGAAACCTAATTTTTCTGCCCCCATTCCTCCTGGCTCCACCCCTGAATCCACCCCCTTTGACCTGCCCATGTATACCCCACCTTTTAAATGAAGTGCCCATCAAATGCAGCCTCACTGGAGCCCATCAAATGCAGCCTCACTGGCACCCATCAAATGCAGCCCACCAGCGCCCATCAAATGCAGCCTCACCAGCACCCATCAATGCAGCCTTACCAGCGCCCATCAATGTAGCCTACCAGTGCCCATCAATGCAGCCTACCAGCACCCATCAATGGAACCTACCAGCGCCCATCAATGAATGTTTGCTTGCTTCCATTCATTCGGCAGTCGGGACACAGATACAGTCCTCCACCGCCACTGTGCCTCTGACATTATGTGCAAATGGATAGGCGGCTGCCTGCTGAGACTTAATTGCTTGCTGCAGAGAGAAGAGAGTAGGAACACCAGTCGCCGGGCGCCCTAGGTGGCTGCCTAGTTTGCCTAGTGGTAGCACCGGCCCTGTAGGAGATAGTCGAACAGATTGGGGTAGAGATTGGGGGGTCTTGTTAACAATGAATGGCACCGCAATGCAATAATGCATGCTACGCATATTATGGTGCTCAATAATGAACGCATTACCATGGCACAGAAGTGTCAATGAGTCCTCGGTCTTTTTACAGGAAGATCTTCCATTATACAGCATTTATTACATTGAAGTACATTTCTCCATCTCATTGAAGTGTTTGTTTGTAGTCCAGCAAGCTTCATGGCCCCGTGCCTAAGCAGACCTCTACGCATCTACTTCACAGACCGAGCTTATTGTTGTACGCTAGCAGGCGGCTCTCTCCACAAGTAACCCCTGTGTAAAATCTGCTAAATTGGGTGATTAAATTTTAGGAAGGCCTCCAGATTCCCCTTTGGACTGTATTTAATATCTGTAAAGCTGCCTCTTTGCTCTGCCAAGGTAAACATCATCGCAAGCAGTTCAAAGGTGAGTAAGCCTAAATGTTTCTCTTAGCCTGAAAGGAATCTGTATTAGGCCTGAACTCAGCATGCGAGGGAGTGCCCTCTCTCCCAGCATGGTGGCCAAGCCTGCATCTGTGTACACAACACTCACTTCTCCCCCACACAAATACTGAAAAAATTCTCATTAAAAATTATTGCTGTGTCAACATCTGAGGCCAGCAGAGCCAATCTGGAAAATCCATCCATTTCTCCTCCTTGCCGAGGAGCCGGCCTCAGGGAGAATAGAGTTTAAAAGTGAAGTCGTCTGCTTCTAGCCTGTCCTGTCACTCATCGTCCAACCGCTGACCTCTCTACTTCTGGCCGGGCATCTTTTTCCATCTCATCTGTGTCACAGTGTGCAGGCAGGTCAGAGGCTTCCACAGAAGTGTAAAATGTCTCAGTTCTTCCCACGTAGCGGAGACAACAGAAATCTCATCTCTAATAGTAAATGTTCATCTGCCAGCATTTAAAGTGATTTCAAGGACACTTTGCTACTGAGATGTTAAAGGCTAATGCTGGCCATAGACCTGGAGAACATTGTTCGAACATTCATTCGAAAAAGCGATAATTCATTTGTCACAGTATTTAATGGTAACATTATGGTGTGAACGAATTTTCAAAAGACAATTCGTGCAGATGTCATACTATGCAATACCAAATTAAACTACAGGGGGTCCCCGAGTAGTTTTACGGTCTTTTACGGTAATTACGGACATTTCCGATGTTCCGTCGAATGCCGTTCTGCGCATGCGCAGCAAATTACGGACATTTCCGATGTTTGCCGTCATTTTCCGAGGCTCCGTCTGGCCGCGTATGCGCAGAACGGCCGAAGGTCTGCGGAAAATGGCAGAGGGTCCCCGCAGCGCCCGGTTCGTAAGTAGGAGATCTTCGTAGGTCGGGCATTCGTAAGTCGGGGACCCCCTGTACATGGAAACCCCTAGGCCAGGCTTTCTCAACCTTTTAACCCTAGAGGAACCCCAAAAATTATTTTCAGGTCTTGTAGAACCCTTACTAAAACCAATTCATTAGGGGTCATTAGAACAATGTCCCTTATACTGGTGGTCAATAGGAAGAATGTTCCCCTTAAAATGGTGCTCAGAATGCCACCCTTAACCTGGATTTTACCCCCTTCCTTACCAGAGCACTTTTTGCGATTCGGCACTGCGTCGCTTTAACTGACTATTGCGCAGTTGTGCGACATTGCACCCAAACAAAATTGACGTCCTTTTTTTCCCACAAATAGAGCTTTCTTTTGGTGGTATTTCTTTTGGTGGTATTTGATCACCTCTTTTTATTTATTGCGCTATAAACAAAAGAAGAGCGACAATTTTGAAAAAAACACAATATTTTTTACTTTTTGCTATAATAAATATCCCATTTTTAAAAAAGAAAATTTTTTTTTCCTCAGTTTAGGCCGATATGTATTCTTCTACATATTTTTGGTTAAAAAAAATCGGAATAAGCGTATATTGATTGGTTTGCGCAAAAGTTATAGCGTCTACAAAATAGGGGATAGATTTATTGCATTTTTTTTTTACTAGTAATGGTGGTGATCTGCGATTTTTTTCGTGACTGTGACATTGCGGCGGACACTTCGGACACTTTTGACACATTTTTGGGACCATTCACATTTACACAGCGATCGTTGCTATAAAATTGCACTGATTACTGTGTAAATGGGACAGGCAGGGAAGGGGTTAACACTAGGGGGCGCTGCCGGGGTTAATGTATGTTCCCTGGGAGTGATTCTAACTGTAGGGGGAGGGGACTCACAAGGGGAGGAGACCGATCGGTGTTCCTCTGTACTGGGAACACACCATCGGTCTCCTCTCTACTGACAGGACATGGATCTGTGTGTTTACACACACAGATCCACGGTCCTGCTGTGTTCCCGGGCAACTGGGGGTGCCCGGCGGACATCGCGGCCGCAGGCACACGCACCGAGTCCCGAGCGATGCCGCGGGCGCGTGCCCCCTAGGCGGCCTGGAATTGGAGGACGGCATATGACGCCTACCCAGGATGGGAGATCCACCTTGTGGGTGTCATATGACTATGGGCGGGTATTAAAGCGGTTAAAGACAGCTAAAAATATATTTAGTGTCATGCTGCTGTCTTTGCTAAGTGATGCTGAACCTTGAACTCTGTAGGCCACAGCTCAAGGAACCCCTAGCATCCTCTGGAGGAACCCCAGGGTTCCACGGAATACTGGTTGAGAATGGCTGCCCTAGGCAGTCGAAACCTTGACCCCCACCCCCCTCGACGATTTCTGGAGGTTTTTCCTGCACATACTCTAATACAGTGATGGCGAACCTTGGCACCCCAGACGTTTTGGAACTACATTTCCCATGATGCTCAACTACATTGCAGAGTGCATGAGCATCATGGGAAATGTTGTTCCAAAATATCTGGGGTGCCAAGGTTTACCATCACTGCTCTAGTGGAATAACGGGGGGTGGGGGGGTACGCATACAGTTTATAGTAGGGATATGCAATTAGTGGACCTCCAGCTGTTGCAAAACTACAAGTCCCATCATGCCTCTGCCTCTGGGTGTCATGCTTGTGCTGTCAGAGTCTTGCTATGCCTCATGGGACTTGTAGTTCTGGAACTCTGCTAATTGCATATCCCTGGTTTATAGCATACTGAGATATTTTATATAAATATTGCTATATTTTTTACTTTCTGCTATAAATCATATCCAATAAGAAAAAGTACAAAAAAATCAAATGTCTTCATCATCTTAGGCCAATATGTATACTGCTGCATATTTTTGGTAAAAAAAAAAAAAAAAAAACAATAAGCGTATATTGATTGGTTTGTGCAAAAGTTATAATAGGAGCCTGTCCGGGTGGCCAAGAGGTATATTTATTGTATATGCTATGTACAGTGTTGCCATTTTCTGATATAACATTTCATGTATTGTTTGTAAACTCGCTTTCTGTTCATTCATATAGTAGCCACAAAACCACGTTTGTCCCTGAGGAAGCCACATGGCGAAACATGTAGGATTAAAATATGGGAACAACTATAGGAGCTACAATAACACTTCTTGACCGACCATAAAGCTGTTCATGTGTTGTATAATATTGTTTTTATGTACCCTTGTAACTTGTGAAAATTGTGATTTTATTCAAATTGGTATGTCCTTGTACTAATTGTACCTATAAAGTCCCATCCCCCCTACTTTGCATTTGTTTATACATTTACAGGGACGTTGGTGCTGTAACATAGTATTTTTAAATTTTGGAGTTGACCACTTAAAGCAGAGTTCCACCCAAAAATGGAACTTCCACTTTAAGGAAGGTGACCCCCTGGCAAGCCACATTTGGCATGTCATTTGTTTGGGGTTCCAGCTCCCACTTCCTCCCTGGGCTCCACGGAGCCGGAAGTCATTTTGCCTCTCCTTCCTCCCTCTGGGCAATCATCTGGGACACGTCACAAACTAATGTGAGCCTGATGTCTATGGTTACGCACTTTAGGTTGTTATTGGGTAAGTTACATTAATACAACATCTTCTCTATAGAGTCTTTAATGTAAAGTTTTCATTTATTTGGGACGATTAATTTTTTTCTATCTTTTGTACAAAATTTAAGAAAGCTTCATTGTAATTTTCTTTTAGGATAAAATCAATACTATTTTGATCTGTTGTCACAGGACCCTTGAATGGCCTGGAGGATATAGGATGGTGCCTACTCTGCCTGTTTGGTAATCCAGAACTGTTACTATGTTTAAGTTTTTAATGCTTAATTTAGTCAATTAGTAACATTTTTATTGAGCTGGAAAGACATTTACATTTAAAAATTCACTCGTTTCGACAAAAATTATGCAACCTTCTTCATTTTTTGAGTCTCTAAAGTCGAAAATGGTTATCAATTTGCATCCATTACTTGCAAGAAAACCAAATGGACATTTCAAATACCGTATATACTCGAGTATAAGCCGAGTTTTTCAGCACATTATTTTGTGCTGAAAATGCCCCCCTCGGCTTATACTGGAGTCAAGCATTTTACTGCTGCGGAAAATGAAATTTTCCGAACTGAATTTGGGGCCCCCGTATCTCAGGGCCACTTGGTGCTAGAAACCCCAAATGTGGTGTGCAACCCCAGTAGAACTAGCCCTATAACATATCCAAGCTGGGGTTCCTAGCACCAAGTAGCCCAGAAATACGGGGCCCCAAAGTCGGTTCAGAAAATGTCATTCTCTGCTGCAGAAAGGTGCTTGACATTTTCCGAACCGAATTTGGTGCCCTGTACCTGGGGGCCACTTAGTGCTAGGAACCCCCCAGGATATGTTGTGGTGCTAGTTTCACTGGGTTTGCACACTACATTTGGGGGTCCTAGCAATAAGTGGCTCCGAGATACAGGGCTCCAAAGTCGGTCAACTGTGTCCATCTGCAGCAATGTCATTTCGGGGCCCTTTGGGTACAGAAACCCCAAACTGTGGTTGCAGCTAGGGGGCATCTAGGAACCCTTAACTACAGAGTTTGAAGTTCGGGGGACCTATGGCTGCAAATGGACACAGTGAGACTGCAAATGGGCATTGTTGACCGTCTTTTCCACTTACAGTAGCTGCGCATTTCTCACCCTATGCTTATACTGGAGTCAATACGTTTCCCCAGTTTTTTGTGGTAAAATTAGGTGCCTCGGCTTATATTTGGGTCGGCTTATACTTAAGTATATACGGTATACAAATTTCGAACGGTTTTCTACAGGTCTATGGCCAGAATAAGTCCACCTTAATAATAAATGCACATGGGGGAGATTTACTAAAACTAGAGCACACGGAATCTGGTGTAGCCGTGCATAGTTGCCTAACTTCAGCTTGTTCAATTAAGATTTGGCAATAAAACCTGGAAGCAGTTTTGCAAAAAAAAAAAAAAAGTACATTGATTATATTTTTGCACGTGAGCCTGAAAAACCACTGCAATGACCATCTGTGGATGGCAAGGCTTCATTGGCTCTTCCTCCAGCTCTCTGTCCGTACTGAGGTACGAGCTTTCAGTTGGAGAGCTGAAGGAAGTGTCAATGGACTACGGGTGCCACTAATCACCAGACTTGTATTCCACTGAGAAGTCTGCCTGTCATGGTGATGGATGGGACTTGTAGTTCATTCATTTACAGATCTCTGTGAATAAATGAGGCAACTGTACATGTGGAGCCCCATCCAGCCTCACCTATTTCAAGTCTGGCAGCTGCTGTGGGGGGAGGAGAACCCTCGCATGTAGGCATGGCCTGAGTTAGCTACCTTGTATTGGGAGGAAATTCTCGCATACAGTTTATAGCAGGGATATGCAATTAGTGGACCTCCAGCTGTTGCAAAACTACAAGTCCCATCATGCCTCTGCCTCTGGGTGTCATGCTTGTGCTGTCAGAGTCTTGCTATGCCTCATGGGACTTGTAGTTCTGGAACTCTGCTAATTGCATATCCCTGGTTTATAGCATACTGAGATATTTTATATAAATATTGCTATATTTTTTACTTTCTGCTATAAATCATATCCAATAAAAAAAAAGTACAAAAAAATCAAATGTCTTCATCATCTTAGGCCAATATGTATACTGCTGCATATTTTTGGTAAAAAAAAAAAAAAACAATAAGCGTATATTGATTGGTTTGTGCAAAGGTTATAGTGTCTACAAACCATGGGACAAATCTTTGGAATTTTTTTTTTACTAGTAATGGCGGATGATCAGTGATTTTTAGCGGGACTGCGACATTGCGGCAGACACATCTGACACTAAGTGACACTTTTTGGGGACCAGTGACACCAATACAGTGATCAGTGCTAAAAAGAAATGCACTGTCACTGTACTAATGACACTGGCAGGGAAAGAGTTAATATCAGGGGCAATCAAAGGGTTAAAGTGGATGTAAACCCGACATTTTTTTTTATTTTTTTTTTGTCTGGCACAATATAGAGTATGGGATTTCAGATCAGCTGTGCCCAGTCTTGCCACAAAGAGTTAACCCAGCTCTGAGCAATCCTCATATCTTTTTTCAGTGAAATAAAATGGATAAACTGTGAAAACTTTGTCAAATCCTCCCCCTTGCTGTGATTGACAGGTGATTTACATATCTTGTGCACTAGCCTAAGACATGCATTATTTTTTAATTCCCTCCCACTCCTTTCTTCAGCAGCTCTGCAAGGATTGGCTGTTCCACACCTCAGCATGATTTGGCATGCTGAAGTCATGTGGGAACTTTTATGGGTGTTAGTGATCATAGCAGAAGTTCAGTGTAAGAAATACACAGGAGAAAATGCATGTTGGGGAGTGTAGAGGTGGGCGGGGAGTCTACTGACATCACGACTCCACCCACTGAGCCCTGGAAAACAGACCCACCCACAAAATCTGCAGTTTTTTCGGTCTCATAGCAGACAGAGCGGAGACATTTGACAGATAAGTATACATGCAGGAGGCATGTATATCCTTCTAGATAACCAATATTGCAGTAGTTTAGAAATGATGAGAGTGGGTTTACATCCACTTTAAAGGCCAGTTCACACCAGATGCAGTTCCGTGCAGTTCAGTTTTTTCTGCACCAATACAGTCAGTTCCGGTCCGGAAACTGACTGCATGGTGTGAACTAGAGCCATTGGAATACATGGAAAACACTGTGCATGCATTTTTAGTGCAGAAAAAAAGCGCACGGAACTGCGCCTGGTGTGAACTGGCCCTAAATGTGTTCCCTGGGAGTGCTTGCTAATTGTGTGGGGGATGTGCGTTTTACTGGGGGAAGACAGAGGTCCGTGTTCCCGCTTAGCAGAAACACAAGATCTCCATCTTCCCCTCTGACAGAACCGCGATCTGCTCCTCTCTCGGGAGCTGCTGATTGGCTCCTGCTGTGTCCAATCACAGCGGGAGTGGGTCGCCGGTGGCGCGCGCACGCACCCCAAACCCCAAGAAAAAAATCATGTACAGGTCCGTGATTTTGCACTTAAGGGCAGCCCTGCCGCAGTATATATACGTGGGGCAGTCCTTAAGCTGTTAAACCAGAGTTTAGTGTCCCTATAATGTAGTCAAATCCACCATAGTTTCCAACACTAGTGATGGGAAAAATGGAAGAAACAGGATGCAAAATTTTTCTTGAATGAACCAAATTCTAACGTGTTGTTCAGAAAATTCCATTAATTCCAAAATTGAATGCCCTGCTTAAAGCGGAAGTAAACCCATCGCTTTAATGGCTTTAAAAAAAAGTTATGTTCACGGCATGCCGTAGAATGCTAGCTGTCACATTGGTTGTGCTCTCAACCAATTTGTCGAACCATCCAATGGGTGGAGTCATAACTGATCACATGTGCAGCATCATGGCAGTTGAAGATTAGACAGAGACCAAGATGGCAGCTTCCTTGGCTGAAAATGATAGGAGGGTTTACTTCCGCTTTAAGACCGAGAGAGGAAAATGTGATAGACATATGCAGTTCGTTTTGTTCCGAATAAGAATTCGGACAAATTTTTTCGGTACTCTGAGTTCTGGATGTATCCGAATCTCTGAATTACAGTACAAATTAATTTTACTGAATGACTAAATTTAATTCATCCGAATTTCCGAAATTAGAATCCAAATTCGAATCGAATTTCAAATCAAATTCCATTCAAATTCAAAAGGGAATTGGAACTGTAAACATATTGCTGAAATTAAAGACTGAGTGTCTCATTAGTGTACCAATCGGAAATGATGCTGTTTTTTTAAGCCAAAGGTGATTTAAAGATTGATTTTAATCATTTGATGAAGATTTTTCTTTTGTTTGTTCACGTTGCATGTGTAAAATTGATAAAAAGAAACCAGTAAAATATATATATATTTTAAATCATTTGTATTTGCCATTATTTTTTCTCAGCTGCTTAAAACTTTTGCACAGTATTGTACATAGTAAGATCCTGTGTGGAGATGGGGAAATTTTCCAGAACGACAACCATCACTGCCGGCCTCCACTGATGTGGCCTTTATTATGGCAGAGTGGCTAGATTAATGTATAAAATGTGTTTTATTTTAATTGATTATTTACATAAATGAATTTAGTTAAATTAATTGAATCTATTTAATTCAATTTTGTAATTCGTTTTATTTATTCGAATCATTTAGAATTTTCGAATTCGGATCAATTAGAATAGTTTTCAAATCAATTTAGAATAATTTTTAAATTGTTTTTGAATTCGATTTGTTTTTGAATTCGAATCGTTTTCGAATTCGAAAACGTTTTAAATTCGAACAGTTTTCGAAATTGAATACTTTTCCAATTTCCAAAGAGAATAAAATAAAATAAAGGAATAGAATAGAAAAGAATATATAATAGAATAGAAAAGAATATAGCAGAAAATAAAAGAATAAAATATAATCAAGTAAAACAGAACAAAATAGGATAGAAAATAAAAGAACAGAATAGAATTGAATAAAATAGAATAAAAAAAAGAATAGAAATATTATAACCATCCTCTGAAATTCGAATAGAATAGAAAAGAATATAATTCAAAAATTAGGATAGAATAGAATTAATATAATCATTTTCCAAAATTCAAATAGAATCAATTTGAATTTGAATAGAATAGAAAAGAATAGAAAAGAATAGAGTAGAATAGAAAGTATAGAAAAAAACAACAGAATAGAATAGAATGAGTATAACCATCTTCATATGCTAATCTATTCTTTTCTATTCTATGCAAATTCAAATTGATTCTATTTGAATTTTGGGAAATGGTTATATTATTTCTATTCAATTCTATTCTATTCTATGGTTTTTTTAATTATATTATTTTTTCATTTGTTTTTTTCTATTCTATTCTATTATTTTATTTTCTATTCTATTCTTTTATATTCTATTTTTTTCAAATTTATTCTATTTGAAATTCGAATTTCGGAAGATGGCTATATTCTTTTTTTTTTCTATTCTATTCTATTCTATTGTTTTTTTTCTATACTATTCTGTTATATTATATTCTATTCAACTCTATTCTTTTCTATTCTATTCAAATTCAAATTGATTCTATTAGAATTTTGGGAAATGGTTATATTCTTTCTATTCTATTCTACTCTATTCTGTTGTTTTTTTTTTTTTTGCTATTCTTTTCTATTCTATTATAGTCTATTCTATTCTTTTTTTCTATTCTATTCTTTTCTATTCTATTATTTTCTTATGTATTCAAATTCATTCTATTTAAAATTCGAATTTCAGAAGATGGTTATATTCTTTCTATATTATTCTATTCTATTCTATTTGTTTCTATTATATTCTAGTCTAGTCTGTTCTTTTATTTTCTATTATATTTTGTTCTGTTTTACGCTATTATATTTGATGCTTTTATTTTCTGCTATATACTTTTTTATTCTATTTTATTTGTTTTTTAATTACATTCCTTTTCTTTCTAATCTATTTTATTCTCTTTGGAAATTGGAAACGTATTTGACTTCGAAAACTATTCGAATTTGATTCAAAAATCATTTGAATTCAAATTTCGTCCAAAATTTTTTTTTAGTTATTTCGTTATTTTATTTAAATTCGGTACTATTGTAAATCGGAAATTCAGATACATCCAAATTTCCGAAAATTCGTCTGAATTTCAATTCGGAACGAAACAAACCGCACATTTCTAATGGAAGCCTCTCCTCAAAACACAGTAAAGTCTTCTTGGATTTTACAAAAAAGCACCTGAAGGGCTCGTAGACTGTGAAGAACAAGAATAATCCCTGTTCTGAAGAAGGAAATATAGAGCTTTTTTTGCATCAATTTTAATTGTTATTTAACCGCTTAAGGACCGCTTCACGTCGATATACGTCGGCAGAATGGCACGGCTGGGCTCAATCACGTACCTGTACGCGTCTCTTTAAGAGCCCAGCCGCGGGTCGCGCGTGCGCTGCCGGCGGCGCGCGACTCGGTCCTGAGCTCCGTGACCGCGGCCGCGGGACCAGCGATCGGGTCACAGAGCTGAGAAACGGGGAGAGGTCTGTGTAAACAAACCTCTCCCCGTGCTGTGTAAACAAACCTCTCCCCAGTGATGTTGAATGTCAAGCCACGCCCCCTACAGTAAAAAAAACAAACACACGTCACACTTATCCTCTCCCCGCCCCCTAGTGGTTAACTCCTTCACTGTCAGTGTCATTTACACAGGAATCAGTGCATTTAAATAGCCAATGGTCCCAAAAATGTGTCAAAAATGTCCGAATTTTTTGATTCGGATGATTCAAAGTTTTTCGTTTCAATCGGTTCGAAACGAAAAATAATATAGGAAACAAATTCTGAATACAAATGATGAAAACGAATTTAACATATTAACCAAATTTAATGAAAGGAAATAAACAGATTAATGAATTTAAAGGAAACTAAACAAATATTAAAAAGAAAGAAATCCCCCCAAGAGAAGTGTGTGGGGTTTTTAGGTAGCAGTTTTATGGGAGTTGAATAATAGATATGATACAGGAAGTTATCTACCGTATATACTCGACTATAGGCCATCCCGAGTATAAGCCGAAGCCCCTAATTCACCACAAAAAACTGGGAAAAACACATTGACCCGTGTATAAGCCGAGGGTAAAAAATTCAGCAGCTACTGTAAGTGGAAAAGAGGGTCAGCAATGCCCATCTGCAGCTGCATGTCCCCTGTACAGACCCCCCCTGTGACCCCATTGCAGCCTACCTGTGCCGATCTGCGGGTCCTCTGTCCTCCTTCCTGTGCCATCCGTCCTGTGCCATCCGTCCTGTGCCATCCGTCCTGTGCCATCTGTCATCCGATATCTGTCATCGGTCTTCCGCCGATGCAGTCTCGCTCTGTCCCCCCACAGCGTGTAAGGCGCCATTCTAAAATTACAAAAGCCGCGCCTCCTCCTCGTCCGTGATAGGAGGAACGCTGTTTTCCCAGCAGTCAGTGTGCAGTGTTCCGCCTATCACGGACGTCCTCTCATCCTCATCCATGAGATGAGAATGACAGGACATCCGTGATAGGCGGAACACTGCACACTGACTTACTGCTGGGAAAATTAGTGTCCGCCTATCACGGACGGGCGGGAGGAGGCGGCGCGGCTTTTGAAAACTGCTGTCTGTCTGCATGACACGCTGTTCATGTAGGCAGACGGCGGTGACTCGAATATAAGCCGAGGGGGGGACTTTCAGCCCTAAAAAAAGGGCTGAAAATCTCGGCTTATATTCGAGTATATACGGTAAATATAAATTTTTATTAACTTATTTACTTTTTTATTATCTTTAATAAAAATTTATATTTAGATAACTTCCTGTATCATATCTATTATTCAACTCCCTTAAAACTGCTGCCTAAAAACCCCACACACTTCCCTTGGGGGGATTTCTTTCTTTTTATCCTCTAGGGGTGAGCAGCAACCATACCATCTCCTGTCGTGTCTTCCCTTTTTTCTTACTAAACAAATATTTTGGTCCTGACGTTGCCTAGAATGTGGTGCCCTGATTTGGGTGGACTTACACTTCAAGGATCTGTGTTCATAGAGGTGTATTTTCTTGTAGTCTAGGCAGGTGCATTGTCATGCGTTTCCTTTGCACAGAGAAACACCACTTGCTGATGCGTATATTTCCTGGTGAATTACTGTATGAACTCACTGCGGTTATATTTTATAGGTGTTATTCCAGCCAAGACATTTTATTTCAATTTAAAAATGGTGAGGAAATGTTAGAAGATCATCTGTTACTGTCTGGATCCGGGGGCATTAACCACTTAAGGACCGAGCCTCTTTCTGAGATTTGTTGTTTACAAGTTAAAAACATATTTTTTTTGCTAGAAAATTACTTAGAACCCCCAAACATTATACTTTTTTTTTCTAACATTCTAGAGAATAAAATGGCGGTCATTGCAATACTTTCTGTCACACCGTATTTGCGCAGCTGTCTTACAAGCGCACTTTTTTTGGAAAAAATACACTTTTTTGAATTAAAAAATAAGACAACAGTAAAGTTAGCCCAATTTTTTTTTTTATATTGTGAAAGATAATGTTACGCCAAGTAAATTCATACACAACATGTCACGCTTCAAAATCGCGCCCGCTCGTGAAATGGCGACAAACTTTTACCCTTAAAAATCTCCGTAGGCGACGTTTAAAAAATCTACAGGTTGCATGTTTTAAGTTACAGAGGTATTATTGCTCTCGCTCTACCTCACATGTGTGGTTTGACCACCGTTTTCATATGCGGGCGCTACTCATGTATGCGTTCGCTTCTGCACGCAAGCTCGTCGGTACGGGGCGCGGTTAAAATGTTTTATTTTTTTTCTTATTTATTTACCTTTTTTATTTTTTATTTTTTTTACACTGTACTTTTTTTAAAAAAAAAAAATGGTGTCACTTTTATTCCTATTACAAGGAATGTAAACATCCCTTGCAATTGAAAAAAAGCATGACAGGACCTCTTTAATATTAGATCTGGGGTCAAATAGACCTCAGATCTCATATTTACACTAAAATGCAAAAAAAAAAAAAATAAGTAATTAAAAAAAAAAATGTCTCTTTAAGATCTATGAGCAATGTCATCTTCCGCTCACTCGTCTCCATACCCAGCAAGGAAGAGGATCCGATCGCCTCCGCCATTGCCAACGGCTCCGGTAAGCGGCGGAGGGCACCTGAGCGGAGCGGGAGGGGGGGCCCTCTCCCGCCACCCATAAAAGTGATCTTTAACTAGGGGGATTAACTTTGCGCTTGGAGTCCACCCAGAGGTGTTAGAAAAGCAAATGAATATTCGCTTTTCTAACACTGAATTGCCTCTCCGCCAATCAGGAAGCGCAGGTTTGTTACCCGTTTCCTAATTGGCTGAAAGGTTAGGCGATCCTATTGGACTCCTAGGTGGAAGGGATGCGACGCACGGCCGGAAGCCGCCATGATCTCAGAAGGGAAGAGGACACAGGGGACACTGCAAGATGCCCTCCGCAGCCTGTCCCCCTGCCCGATGATCCTCGATATGCCCGCCAATCGGGTAAGTGCCGGAGGACCAGCAAACAGTGAGAGGGGGGGTTGAGGTGCCGTGGGGTGGTGGTTGTTTGCTGCCCCCCCCAAACAAAAAAACACCAGCCGCCACTGTCTGAACCCCCGTTTTCTCGGCACGTTCAGTACTGGAATTGATTGTCACTTGGACAATAGGTGAGGGGAATTTCCTTGAAGGGGACAAAGATAACAATATTTTCCACTTTTATCTAAATAGAAAAAAATAGAAAAAGTTCTGGGCTTGAGTTCTGCATGAAGCTGATATATGAAAAAATAATGCAGCTTTATATTTATTATCATTGCATTTTTTAAACTTGGTATTTTTTATTATTAGTAGTCGTATTAGACAGGATTTATATAGTGCCAACAGTTTGCGCAGCGCTTTACACCCTGAAGGCAGACAGTACAGTTATAATACAATTCTATACAGGAGGAATCAGATACAGAATTCAATACATGAGGAATGGTATGAGCATCCTGCAGTTTACTGTACAGTCTGTACAGCAGAGCTAAGAGATGGAGAGGGAGAAACAGCACAAAGAGACATCCTGATATGTTGCAGTGTAAGGGCCCTTTCACACTGATCAGTTCTTGATGCGTTTTTGGTATTTAAAAAGTAGAATAAAAATGCATGGAAAAGCAGCATTCACACTATAGTGTTTTGCACCGCGGTGCGGTTCTGCCGTGAATGTCGCGTGATAAAACGTGCTGCAATTGGGGCAATCCGCATCGCGGGAAGCATGTCGCCCAAAAGAAGCTCCTGGAATTTTTTTTGGTGTGACGTGCTTCCCGCGGTGCGGATTGCCTCGATTGCAGTGCGTTTTATCGCGTGACAATCGTGGCAGACCCACATCACGATAGGTCATTCACACATCGGCGCTTTCAATTTTGGGGGCAGATTTGCGGCAAATCTGACCGTGATTCAAAGTGCTGTAGTGTGAATGCAGCCTAAAACCTCTGGAACTTTTTACACCGACCCACTGCAGGTGCGGGGCATCTTTTAAAGTCCTGCATGCAGCATTTTTGGTGGAAGTTTAAAAAGCGCACCAAAAAAGTACCTCCCACTAAAATGATTGGAAAATGCATTAACCACTTCCCATCCGGGCCAATTCTGGTACTTCGCTCCTACATGTAAAAATCATCATTTTTTTGCTAGAAAATCACTCAGAACCCCCACACATTATATATGTTTAGCAGAGACCCTAGGGAATAAAATGGCAATTGTTGCAACTTTTTATATAACACGGTATTTGTGCATCGATTTTTCAAACGTGTTTTTTGTGGGGAAAAAAATGTTTCTTGAATAAAAAAAAAAACAAAACAGTAAAGTTGCCCCAATTTTTTTGTATAATATGAAAGAGTAAATAGATGCCTAACATGTCATGTTTTAAAATTGCGCACACTAGTGGAATGGCGCCAAACTTTGGTACTTAAAAATCCCAATAGGGAACACTAAAATTTTTTTACAGCTAACCTGCTTAGAGTTACAGGGGAGGTCTTTGACAAGAATTATTCCTCTCGCTTTAACACGCGTGGCGATACCTCACATGTGTGATTTGAACATCGTTTGCATATGTGGGCGGGACTAATGTATGCGTTCACTTCTGTGCGCGAGCACGCGGAGACAGGGACGCTTTAAATTATTTATTTTTTTATTCTTTATTTTACTTTTATTTTTTTGCACTTTCTCTTTAAAAAAAAAAAATGTTGATCACTTTTATTCCTATTACAGGGAATGTAAACATCCCTTGTAATAGAAATAGTGCGTGACAAGTCCTCTTTATGGAGAGATGTGGGGTCTATAAGACCCCACATCTCTCATCCAGGCTGGAAAGGCTGAGATAAAAAAATAAAATAAACTCTCTCTGCCTTTCCAGCCACATCCCCGGCATTGTTTACTTCCGCCGGCCCAGACGTGACATCATAACGTCGGGCTGGGCCTCCGAGGGTCATAGAGATGACGGGGGACCATCTGGTCACTGGAAATATCTATGCTCAACTTCCTGGGCAACCAATTCGTTCTGTGGGCTCGCCGATCGCAGGGGCGAGCCTGGAGAAGCACCGTAGAGCGCGGCTGAACTGCCGCTATGATTGTTCTTACGGTGCACAGAATTGCCAGCTGAAAAAGAGAATATCTGGATGATGCCTGTAGCTGCAGGCAGAGCTGGTGCAAGGATTTTTTGATACCCTAGGCCAGTGATGAGGAACCTTGGCACCCCAGATGTTTTTTAACTACATTTCCCATGATGCTCAACTACACTGCAGTGCCAGAGCATCATGGTAAATGTAGTTCCAAAACATCTGGGGTGCCAAGGTTCTCCATCACTGCCCTAGGCGAAACCTAGTTTTGCCGCCCTCCCCTTGGCTCCACCCCTGACTCCACCCCCTTTTCCCTACCCATGTATACCCCACCTTTTTAATGAAGTGTCCATCAAATGCAGCCCCACCAGAACCCATCAAATGCAGCCTCGCCAGCACCCATCAAATGCAGCCTCACCAGCACCCATCAAATGCAGCCTCACCAGCACCCATCAAATGCAGCCTCACTAGCTCCCATCAAATGCAGCCTCACCAGCTCCCATTAAATGCAGCCTCACCAGCTCCCATCAAATGCAGCCTCACCAGCACCCATCAAATGCAGCCTCACCAGCACCCATCAAATGCAGCCTCACTAGCTCCCATCAAATGCAGCCTCATCAGCTCCCATCAAATGCAGCCTCACCAGCATCCATCAAATGCAGCCTCACCAGCACCCATCAAATGCAGCCTCACTTGCTCCCATCAAATGCAGCCAGACCAGCACCCATTAATGAATGTTTGCTTGCTTCCATTCATTCAGGAGTCAGGACACAGACACAGTCCTCCTCTGACACTATGTGTGAACAGAGCGGCTGCTGCCTGCTGATGCTGAGACTTAGTTGCTTGCTGCAGAGAGAAGAGGGTAGGAACACCAGTAGCCAGGCGCCCTAGGAAGCAGTGCACCCTAGGCGGCTGCCTAGTTTGCCTAGTGGTAGCACCGGCCCTGGCTGCAGGCATCTTCCAGATAGCCCCACTCAAAGTCCAGGATGTCATATGACCGCCTATGGGCGGGAAGTGGTTAAAAATGTGGTGCAATTATGGTGCATTTTAAAAAAATATATCCAAGGTTCACAGGTACATGCTGGGACTCATAAATCCACAAACGCATTGAAAAGGCATCAAAAATGAGATATGCCTTTTTGCAAAACGCGTACTGCACTTTTAAGCGCACCAGTGTGAAAGCAGGCTGATAGGAGGAGAGAGCAGAGTGACATAGAGTTAAACTCATCAGTGTGCTGTTTCTTCTATTGACTGTCCATTCACAGGGTGGGGGTTGCAGCAGAAAAAGATCAGGTCCCCTCCCCTGCCAAGATAGGGTTGTTCTGTGTGGCAGAGCTGTGTAAATGTCAGGACTGGATGGGCAAAAATACAAATCAAATCAAACAGCTCTTCTATCTGTACTTCCTCTGTGTGTTTAGCTGCTCAGCCTTAATGTCTTCTCCAGTGGTCCTGAACAATTTCCATTGCACTCGGACACATGTGTTGTGCAGGCTTTTGGAGCCGTACACGTGATTTATGCCATTTTGCCTTCAGTGCTACAACTTAAATCTCTTAATGGTTTCTCTTGAGCAAAAAAAGACACTTTATTACCCAAAAAAATAACATTTGTGAAAAAGTGCCAACATTTCCCCAACGAGCGTGTATGTGTGTGTGTGTGTTTGTCTTTATCAGATGGTCAGGGGTTCAGAGTAAATCACCATGAGACAGTCTCAAGCATGAACCTCTATGGCTCATGAACAAACTCTTCCTTTTCCTAAACTTCATCTTGTTTTCTTGCCCCAGGCAAAAGACAGCACAGGACTGTTGTTTTATTCTACCGTCGTCACCGGGAAGAAAGACATTTTTCTGTCCCGAAGAACCAATATTTGAACAGCCCATTGGGTGCATGCACATGAAAACAGAAAGAAAATAACACATTAACTGGCAGATATACACACCGGCGGAGCGACTGGGGAAATTTTGTTTAGGAACAGCGGGCGTTTGTCCTGTCGCCCCCCATTGTTCCGTGACGGAAGGAGAGCAGGGCCAGAACGGAAAACATTAAACATAAGACAAATGTCTTCCTTGTGCAGCCATCTTGTCACTCCAGGACTGGTCATTGGTCATTTTTAGACATGGGCACTGCCGAAAAATTTGTTTTTGTTTTTTTCATTTCATTCGTTGTTTTTTTTTTAGTTTTTCGGGTCATTCGTTATGATCGCAATTCGTAAATTAGAAAAGTAGAAAATTCGAAAATTCGGAATTTCGTAAGTCATTCGTTATGATCGCAATTCTTAAATTCATAATTTCGTAAATTAGAAAATTCGTAAATTAGAAAATTCGGAATTTCGTAAGTCATTCGTTATGATCGCAATTCTTAAATTCATAATTTCGTAAATTAGAAAATTCGTAAATTAGAAAATTCGGAATTTCGTAAGTCATTCGTTATGATCGCAATTCTTAAATTCATACATTCAGAAAATTCGAAAATTCGGAATTTCGTAAGTTATTCGTTATGATCCCAATTCTTAAATTCATAAGTTCGTAAATTAGAAAATTCGTAAATTCGAAAATCCGGAATTTTGTAAATTCAACAATTTGGAAATTCAGAAATTCGAAAATCCGAAAATCTTAAAATAAGAAAGAAAATCTGAAAATTCGAAAGATCGAAAATTATAAATAATAACTTACTAACTAACTAAATAACTAACTAACTAACAAACTATTAGTAATTATAGATATTGGAATTTCCTTTGAAATTTGGCTGTTAGTAAATGTAACGAATACGAATTTATCCAAACTTACGAATTATCCAAAATAACGAATGCCTCTACAAATGGAACGGAACGAATTAATAATAAATAATAATAATAAAAAGTTTTTATTATTATTGTTATTTATTATTAATAATTTGTTGCGTTCCATTCGTTTAGCTGCAGCATTTGTTATTTCGGATAATTCGTAACTTTGGATAAATTCGTATTTGTTACATTCACTAACAGCCAAATTTCAAAGGAAATTCCAATATCTATAACTTAATAGTAAGTTATTATTTCAGATTTTCACATTTTTGGGTTTTCAGATTTTCAAATTTACAAATTTAAGAATTTACGATTTTTTGCATATTCAAATTTAGTTTAGAAAAATTTGTTAAACGGGTTGTTTGTTAATTCGGATGTTTCCAAGTTAACAAATTTGTAGAAATTTGTTAAAAAACTAATTTGGAATAAAATGAATTGCACATGTCTAGTCATTTTTTAGTCGCAAATTGATAAAAAGATTTGTAATAATCACATTTTTATTTGTGTCTTTTTTTTATGTGTTCATTTTTGTTTTCCCTTATGCCGCGTACACACGGTCGGAATTTCCGATGGAAACAGTCCGATGGGAGCTGTTCAACGGATTTTCCGACCGTGTGTATGCCCATCGGCCTTTTTCTGTTGGAATTTCCAACGGACTTTGGATTGAGAACCTGTTCTAAATTTTCCCGACGGAAAACCTTTCTATCGGATTTTCCGATCGTGTGTATGCAATTCCGACACGCAAAATTCCAACGCATGCTCGGAAACAATTCGAAGCATGCTCAGAAGCATTAAACTTCCCTTTTATAGTCGAACGTGTTTTATGCCGCTGTGTTACAGACCGTCGGAATTTGGTGTGACCGTGTGTAGGCAAGACAGTTTGAGCGAAATTCCGTCGGAATTCTGAGGGGAAAACCATCAGAGCTTTTTCCGACGAGAATTCCGACCGTGTGTACGCAGCATTATAGTTAGAGGGGACCTTTATAAAGTCGGCCATAGACAGAATTAATCTTGGCCAGTTCAGCAGGGACCAGCAAGATTCAAACCAGGTATGGGCAGGCTGAATGTACCCAAGTAGATCGATCAGCTTCACAGCCGGGCATGCACTGCGCATGCGCAAGCCATGCTGCACGCTGTGATTGGCCGGGGCAATTTTCCGGGACCTGTGACATGTCCCAGAAGATTGCACAGAGGGAGGGGGGAGAGGTGAACTTCCTTCCGGTGCCGCAGAGCCCCGGGAGGAAGTGGGAGCTGGGACCCTCTAAAAAGAGGGTATCTTCTCCCCCCCCCCCCCAAAAAAAATGACATGCCAAATGTCAGGGGGTCACCGTCACCCGCTTTAAAGTGGTTTTAAACCCTGTCACACCACTTTTACCTACAGGTAAGCCTTACAGGCTTACCTGTAGGTACCTTGATTATCTCCTAACCTTGCACAGTTCAAGAGATCTTTAGTATATGTGCTGCTGCCGACGTCAATGGTGCATGCGCACAGAAGAAACAGGCTGCTGGTGTCGTTTCCTCAGGAGTTGTGCCGTTACTGGCGGCTCCCACGTGCATGTGCTGTAGTGAAGTCATCGTGGCTCCAGCCAATCACAGTGCCGGAGCTGCGAACCTGGAAGTAACTCCAGGGCATCATTCTAAGGTAAGTATTTCATAATGAGCTTGTTATGCCTTTGTCTTGCAGGGTTTGTTTTTAAAGCTTGAGCGGAATTCCGTCTGAAAAACCATCCAAACCAAGTTTTTTCCGATGACTCATTCATACATACACACACTAGGGCTAACTTAGACAGGAGCCAATTAACCTACCAGCATGTCCTTGGAGTGTGGGCGGAAACACACACAGGCACAGGGAGAACATGCAAACTCCAGGCAGGTAGTGCCATGGTTGGGATTTGAACCAACAACCCTAATGCTGCCAGACGGAAGTGCTAACCACTTAGCGACTGTGTTGAGTTGATTCAATTTTTTCTATCTTTTATAAACAATTTAAGAAAGCTTCATTGCAATTTACTTTCAATATCAAATCAATATTATTTTGATCCATTGTTGCGGGGGCCCTTAAACAGTGTAGGGCCCATAGGATAGTGCCTACTATGCTTATTTGGTAATCCGGTACTGCCTGTTTACCACATATGGTCCCCAAATGTCTTTGCTCTCAGTGGATATTCTCATAGAGGAATTCCTACTTTTCAGGGGGGTTTCCAAAGCAAATACAAATACTCATAACAACCAATCAGAATTTATCTTTCCTCAAAGTGAATCTGACCATCTTCTTTAGGTTGCTGCACTTTGCACATGACCGGTGCTCTTTACCAAATAAGCGCTTAGTCTGTTTTTATTTGCAGTCGCCCAACCCCAGCAACGCGAGGGGTGATTAGACTACCGCTTTATTACTTCCATCTGCTCGAGCCACTTTATGTACTGTATGTGTGGGAGATAATTCCTGAGCAAGTTTGTCTTGTGAAGGAAAACTATTGTGCATTTTTAAATAACACAAGGGTTTTCCAGAATGCCTTTTGGGGCTCGGTAGAACGATTAAGCTTTTTTTTTTTTTTTTTTTTTCTGTTATTCTTTTAATTGTATGTGTGGGGTAATATTCACATTGTTTATTGTTTCACTTAATTTGGTTTAAAAAAATATGTTTTGTTCTGTCTTTTCGAGGAGCTCCCCCATGCAGATAAGACGCCAACGGAGTCCTGAATACGAGAACATTTTTGGCAGCGAGCTGTTTCCAGACAATTAGTTTCAGCCTCTGACTCTGCAGTCCTTTCCGACAAGAAAGTTCCAATCACCCCCTGCTGTTGAAAAACCATATTCCCTGAAAAATGACGAGGAGTCACATTCGATGGTGAAGCCGATGTTATGGCTGCACAAAGCGTCAAAAGGCAAGCCAAGTGGAAACACTTAAAAAAAGTAAAGCAGTTCTCAAGGAAAACCTAAAAACAATATTGCATACAGTGCCTTGAAAAAGTATTCATACCCCTGGACATTTTCTGCATTTTGTCATGTTACAACCAAAAACATTAATGTATTTTATTGGGATTTTATGTGATAAACCAACACAAAGTGGCACATACCCTGTTTCCCCGAAAATAAGACCTAGTGTGATTGTTGGTGATGGCTGCAAAATAAGCCCTACCCCCCAAATAAGCCATAGTTAAAGTCCTTGTAGGTCTTATTTTCAGGGAAGGGCTTATTTTCGGGGAAACAGGATAGGGCTTATTTGGGGTGTGGGGCTTATATTGCAGCCATCACAGACAATCACGCTACATAGTAGGTGAGGTTGAAAAAAGATACAAGTCCATAAAGTCCAACCCATGTGTGAGATTTTATGCCAGTATTACATTGTATATCCCTGTATGTTGCAGTCCTTCAGGTGCTTATCTAATAGTTTTTTTGGAATTATCGATGCTCCCTGCTGAAAACACTGCCTGTGGAAGAGAATTCCACATCCTTTCCGCTCTTACAGTAAAGAGCCCTCTACTCTACTCTTCTCCAGAGAGAATAAGTTCAGTGATCGTAACCTTTCCTCATAACTAATATCCTCCAGTCCCTTTATTAGTTTTGTTGCTCTTTTCTGGACTCTCTGCAGTTCAGCACATCCTTCCTGAGGACTGGTGCCCAGAACTGGACAGCATACTCCAGGTGCAGCCGGACCAGAGTCTTGTAGAGCGGAAGAATTATTGTTATATCTCTGGAGGGCCACCTTTAAAAAAATTATTAAAAGTCAGCAGCTACAAATACTGCAGCTGCTGACTTTTAATAAATGGACACTTACCTGTCCAGGGTGCCCGCGATGTCGGCAGCAGATGACGAGTAATCGATCGTCTCTCGGCTGCCCCCGCCACCATCCTCTGTGAGGGAATCAGGAAGTGAAGCGTTGCGGCTTAACTGCACGGTTCCCTACTGCGCATGGGCGTGTCGCTCTGCGCGTCTTCACTGGTCCCCGTTGTGTTCTGGGAACTGTGTGTTTCCCAGAACACAATGGGATGCGAGCATCTGCGGCTAGCTATTCCCGGAAGTGGGTGCAGATACCTGGATTATCCAGGTATCTGCAGCCCCCTCCCCCCTGAAAGGTTATAATTGTGGCACCGGAGGGGGGGAGGAATCCGATGAGCGGAAGTTCCACTTTAGGGTGGAACTCTGCTTTAATCCCCTTTTTGATGCATGTCAATATTCTGTTTGCTTTGCTTGCAGCAGCTTGGCATTGCATGCCATTGCATGCCATTGCTGAGCCTGCCATCTACTAGGACCCCCAGGTCCTTTTCCATCCTAGATTCCCCCAGAGGTTCTCCCCCTAGTGAGTAGATTGCATTCATATTTTTGCCACCCAAATGCATTATTTTAAATTTTTTCTACATTAAACCTTATTTGCCATGTGCAGTAGTTGCCCACCCTATTTATTTGTTCAGATCTTCTTGCAAGGTTTCCACATCCTGCGGAGAAGTTATTGCCCTGCTCAGCTTAGTATCGACTGCAAATACAGATATGGAGCTGTTTATCCCATCCTCCAGATCGTTTATGAATAAATTAAATAGGATTGGTCCCAGGAGAGAACCCTGGGGGACCCCACTTTCAACCCCGAAACATTCTGAGTATTCCCCATTTATCACTACCCTCTGAACTCACCCCTGTAGCCAGTTTTCAATCCATGTACTCACCCTATGGCCCATGCCAATGGACTTTACTTTGTACAGTAAGTTTATGGGGAACTGTATCAAATGCTTTTGCAAAATCCAGATACACCACATCTACGGGCCTTCCTTTATCTAGCTTTCAGCTCACCTCCTCATAGAAGGTTAATTGATTGGATTGGCAAGAACGATTATTTATGAATCCATGCTGATTACTGCTAATGATACTGTTGTCGATACTAAAATCTTGTATATAGTCCCTTATCATCCCCTCCAAGAGCTTTCATGCAATTGATGTTAGGCTAACTAGTCTGTAATTCCCAGGGATGTATCTTGGCCCTTTTTTAAATATTGGTGCTACATTGGCTTTTCTCCAATCCACTGGTATCATTCCAGTCAGTAGACTGCTCGTAAAAATTAGGAACAATGGTCTGGCAATTACTTGACTGAGTTCCTTAAGGGCCCGTGGTTGCAAGCCATCTAGTCCCGGTGACTTATTAATGTTAAGTTTTTCAAATGAGGATAAACACTGCAGTTTTGGTTACTGAAGCCCCCCAATTCTCTCGTGAAGACTGAGGAGAAGAATAAATTCCATACCTTCGCCAACTCTCCATCCTTAGAAACCAGATTCCCTTCATCATTCTTTATGGGACCAATATGATCTGACCTCCCTTTCTTACTATTTATGTATTTAAAGAATTTCTTTGGATTTTTTTTTACTCTCCTCCGCTATGTGCTTTTCATGTTCTATCTTAGCCACCCTGATTGCACCCTTACATTTCTTGTTGCATTCTTTGTAAAGTTGGAATGCTGATGATGATCCCTCAGCCTTGTATTTTTTGAAGGCTTTCTCCTTTGCTTTTATATGCATTTCTACGTTGGCGTTAAGCCGCCTAAGACTTTTATTAGCTCTTTTAAATGTATTTCCCATAATTGTGAAGTGGAAGGAAAATGATAAATGGTTTTCAAAAATTTTTTACAAATAAATATGTGAAAAGTGTGGCGTGCATTTGTATTCAGCCCCCCTGAGTCAATACTTTGAAGAACAATCTTTCACTGCAATTACAGCTGCAAGTCTTTTTAGGGATGTCTCTACCAGCTTTGCAAATCTAGAGAGTGATATTTTTGCCCATTCTTCTTTGCATAATAGATCAAGCTCTGTATGGAGAACGTCTATGAACAGCGATTTTCAAGTCTTGCCCCAGATTCTCAAATGGATTTAGGTCTGGGCTTTGACTGGGCCATTCTAACACATGAATATGCTTTGATCTAAACTATTCCATTGTAGCTCTGGCTGTATGTTTAGGGTCGCTATCCTTCTGGAAGGTGAACCTCTGCCCTAGTCTCAAGTCTTTTGCAGGCTCTAAAGTCCCATACACACGGTCGGATTTTCCGATGGATTCTGTCCTATCGGACAATGTTGTCGGAAATTCCGATGTATTTGACAACAAAGTTTTCCGATCGTGTGTAGCGAATTCCGACGGACAAAGTGCTTCCCATCAACTCTGACCAGCTTCCCTGTTCCTGCTGAAGACCAGCTTCCCTGTTCCTGCTGAAGAAAAACATCCCACAACATGATGCTGCCACCACCATGTTTCACAGTGGGGATGGTGTGTTCAGGATGATGTGCAGTGTTAGTTTCCCGCCACACATAGCATGTTGCTTTAATGCCAAAAAGTTAAATTTTGGTCTTACCTGACCAGAGCACCTTCTTCCACATGTTTGCTGTGTCCCCCACATGGCTTCTCACAAACTGCAAACGAGATTCTTATAGCTTTCTTTCAACAATGGCTTTCTTCTTGCCACTGATCTATCAAATGTGTGGCGCTTAAATAGCTATACAACTAATATACACGTGTAGCACAAATGCCATAAATAACCAGAAAATATATCCTGTAATACAAAGGTAAATAATAAATGTCCAAAAACAATAATAATATAATATAATAAAATGAAACAAGGGCAAAGTGTCCAAAAAATATATATAAATAAAGTGCATGTGCTGCGTGTATTGCATAAAAATCCTTAATGATAATATTTAAAAGATCCATTTTGAAAACATAAAACGTGATGATGGTGATGATATCTTCATGCAGTGTGCACACACCCTCCACCAGATGTACCCTCACCTTAAGGGCTTTATATAAAAGCCTGTGATAAATATCATTATCAACTTGAAAAGATCCTCCTGTGTTTCCTCTTTCCTACGGTGGCTAATTTTGGCTTAAATGCTGATAAAAGGATCATTCCTTCCTCCTGATTAAAGTGCAGATCAAAAGCCACTACTTCATCCTGGCTATCAGCAGTCTCTTCATATATAACACATGTGGAAAATAATAGAAGCTTGCAATAGTGTGATAACATTTAAAACAGGTTTATGCAACTTAAAATTCACATGGATTTACACTCACATTTTGCCTAATAAAAACACGCGTTGATATGCTTAAATAAAAGGGGTGATAACATCACCTGGAGACCGAATCTGCACCCCCGGATCCCGGCGTTCACCCCATCCTAAGCCTGTGCGGCAAGAGTCCTTGCTTACTTCTTCACCAGCCGATCAAGCTCCTCCTACCGGTTTCGTCACAATCTCGTGACTTCCTCTGGGAAGTGTGTTTTACCCACTTTCTTCTTGCCACTCTTCCATAAAGGCCATATTTGTGGAGTGCATGACTAATAGTTGTCCTGTGGACAGATTCTCCCGCCTGAGCTGTAGATCTCTGCTGCTCCTCCAGAGTTACCATGGGCCTCTTGGCTTCTTCTCTGATTAATGCTCTCCTTGCCTGGCCTGTCAGTTTAGGTGGACGGCCATGTCTTGGTAAGTTTGCAGTTGTGCCATACTCTTTCCATTTTGGATGATGGATTGAACAGTGCTCCGTGAGATGTTCAAAGCTTGGATTTTTTTTTATAACCTACCCCTGCTTTAAACCTCTCCACAGTTTAGTTAATTAAAAAAAATAAAAAAATAGCACAAGGAACAGCTTTAGAAAGCTGCGACTATAGACCAGGGGACCGGGCACACAAATAGAAGATTGCCTGCAGGAGCGAGGAACAATGTAAGTATATCAACTTATTCATCAACCCCTATGCAAAACAAGATGTTTACCACTACGAGGGTAAATCTTTTTTCCCTGGAGTTCAGCTTTAAAGCTTAACTGAAGTTTAGCTAAATGTTTAAAAAAAAGAGCACAAGGGACAGTACTTATATTAAATGAGAGTCCCTTGTGCTGGTTGCTGCTCGCATAGTCTTAAAGTGGATCTTCATTGTATCTGAGCACCAAAAACCTAAAATACTATTTGATTAATTTTAATGCGCACCCCTAAGGACCCGCAAGTAAACTATGATACGCCACCCTACACAGAAAGGCACACGAATCTTCACAGGCACACGAGTCAGAGAACAGTCCGTGACTTTGTTTTGTTTTTTGTTTTATTGAGGGATAATAACTTGGATAGGGATGAGGTTATATGATGCCCATTTGACTTCAGGGACAACTCCTATATATAGTCTCTATATACAGCTCCACTTCTTCCTCCAGCACTCACTTGCTTACAGAACCCAACTGGAGCACTGTGAATATCTGACAGTCACTCAGTCAGATTAAAGCAATGGGCTATTACACGCAGGAACCTGAGGCCCCTTGGTTGTGTAGCAGAATTTCAGTGTCCAGCTTGTATCACTCCTGCAGCTACTGATCCCATCACCACCTCTTCAGGCACTGCCAACCCACCTGGCTGCATGTCAGGGAAATGGCCATGGAAGAAATGGCAATCTTGTCAGTAATAAAGATGAGCGCCACAGACGTATTCCCTCGTGCATGCGCACATGTGCGCGCAGTGGCGAGAATTGGAAGCAACGGCACTAACCAATACGCACTTCCGCGCATGGCGTGACAGATAGGGTCCCCTGCTGGCCTATAAAAGACTGCTGCTGTCTGACCCAAGTTGCTGGATTTTCATCAGCTTCCCTGTACTCCTGAACCTCTGCTTATCTCTTGGATTCCCCATTGTGCCCTGGCTTGTTCCGGACCTGTTTGACCTCTTCTCCTGGCTTACTCCCTGGCTTGCTCCTTGACCCTCCATCTGCTTGATCACCAGTGTATGACCCCAGCTTACTGCATGGACTTTGCCTTGACCTGATCACCTGTGTATGACCCCGGCTTGCTGCATGGACTTTGCCTTCACCTGATCTCCTGTGTATGACCCCAGATTGCCATACAGACTTGCTCTTGCTTCCTGCCTGATTACCAGTGCTTGACCCGGCTTGCCCTACGGACTCTGTTACTCATTACTGGCGTGCCATCCTGTGTTTGACCCTCGGCCTAGCTTCTACCCCTGAATCCTGGAAGCAGTTCATCTGAAGCACGGTGGGAGTTTCTGGCAGCCTATATCTTGCCACACACACAGTAACCTTCACAAGGTGACCCTCCTCCTGGTCCATCCGGATCCTGCAGGCAACCCATGCTTCTCTGGACCATATACCTACTGTTGCACCCAGAGGCATATTGCACTCAGCTTCAAGGGGAACCCCTCTCTGCATATTGGCTTTGGAGCAGGTACATGACACTGCATGTGACCCTTTCACCAACCCTCCAGGCTAACTTCTCCCCACAGTCCTGCAGACTGACACTCACTAGCCCACCTGACTGACTCTCAGGAGATCTCCCTGATGTGCTGATCTTCTCCTGCTGACCCCTCTCCTTGATCCTGTGCCTCCGGGAAGGACTTCCTACATGTGTCTTGGTAGGATCCTTCCAGCACCTGAGCCCCAGGCCCGAGGTCACCCCGCCCCAGACTAGGGGGCACCCTCAAGGGCCACCGACAGCCACCCCGGCACTCCATTTTTCACCGGACTGCCCCTGCTGGCATGTCTATTTATGAGATGAACCTTCCCCCATCCAGCCTTTTTACTGAGGATTGGTTGATGCCCTCATATGTTACAGGCAGCCCCTTCTTATGCTGGCCATACACTATATGAAAAATCGGACAAACCCATTTTAAAAAAACGAACATTCGGCCGTGAAAGAAAACGATAGTGCCATCATGTAAAGACCGATCATTCTGTGGACATAAATAAATCATTTTTTTTCCCTTTTTTTTACACATACCTAGTGCAAACAGTTCAGATGGGAAACACTTACCTTTTCTATTTAGTTCGCTCAGCAGAAAATTTCCAAACTTGTTCTTTGTTTTTTCGGCTCAAAACGTCCCAGCGATTACCGATTTTGTGCCCATTAACTGTCCGAAAAATGAGCAAACTCGATAAATGACCCAATTTCAGCCGATTTTTCGTATAGTGTATGGCCAGCATTACTCCCACCCTCCAGCTCTGGAAGTCTACAAACTTCCAGACCAGGGTGAAGTGCCAGAGAGAAATGCCTGATGAGTCATCCAGCTCTGACCTAAAGTAACCCTGACCCAGATTACACAGCTCAGGCTTAGTCCTGAGCTAACTATGTTTTGCCTACTCTGACAGCAAACCTATTTACATCTAGCACACATACTAGAGGGTGCTACATCAATAGTCAAAGCAAACTCCCCCATCCATGTCTCCATGCTTTATTTTGTGAGAAATCACTTAAAGCAGAACTTTTCCGGTAGTAACTGGTCCGTAAGTTTTGGTGTGCGGCCATCTTTGGCAGGTTTGCTGTTGTGCCATGTTCTTTCCATCTGGTTATGATAGATTTGATGGTGCTCCTAGTGGGTTGGGTTGATGCTGGTTATCAGACTGAGGACATCTAACAGCAGAATAAAGTATTGCAGGGGAAATCAGTGCATATTGCACCAAAAGCTGGTTCAATTATTGGTAGCTTAATAGGTTATGCTTTTATCGTTATTTTTGACTAGAGGTTTACTCTATAAAAGGTTCCTGATATACCCTTTAAAACCCGTGTAAGACTTTTTTTTGCTATCTGTGCCTTTTTCAGGAGATTTCCCTTCGTGTTTTTTGTCTTGTAGACACTACAGGAAGTAGGAGGAAATCTCTCCAAAGTGAGGCAATGCATTTAGGATGTCTTGTAGAGTTTTGGAGCCTTTATCTTCACTGTATTCCAATGGAGAAGAGGTGCTGCTGTACACCATCAGCTACCATCTATTCAATGCGGTGAGGAGGTTGAGCTGATCATTGTTGTATGCTTGACTGAGAGCAGAGAGGATTAGTTTTTTTTTTTAGTTTTGTTTTGTTTATTATCTTTGTTGCTTTAGCACTTCTTGTCCCAGAGACACAACAGGAAGTAAGATTAGAATTCTCCAACGTGAAGGGAATTTCCAGTTGTCACCAGAACATGTTTCCAGTTTTGGCTTTACATGCCCTTCAACAGCAACCCCCCCAACAAAAGCTAATCAGGCATGATTCTAATCACTATTGTATTTAGATACATTCTCCTCATCTCCAGATTTTATTTTTTTTAGAAATTCTTTATATGAATGTTATACTTTAATATGCATGTAAAGCCAAACTCTTTTTGTTATAACTTTGGATTAGAGTAGGGAAGGATTATAAACCATGTCAAGCTTGGACCAGTGGCGGCTGGTGCTCCATTTTTTTTGGGGGGGTGGCAAACAAACCCCCCCGCCCGTCCACTCGCCCACCCACACTTATCCCATCCAGGTTGTGGGCGGCTTCCCCGGCTTCTCCTCCTGGCCAATCCGGATGCTTCTCCTCCCAAACAATCCAGTCTTAGGACCAACTTCCTGTCCTGATTGGCCGAGAGGAGAAGCAGGAAGACAATAGCGAATGTTGATTCACTAATGTCACAAGTGGGTGGGCTTGGGGCACAGAGCACTGCGTCTCGAGCCCAACCTTTTTGAAGCCAATTAGAGCCTCAGGCTCTAATCATGTGCTGCAAAAAAAATAAACCCAGTAAAAATCTATGCGTGTGGCGCCCGCATGGAGATTAGGGGCCGGCGCTTAGATATTAGGGGCCGGCGCACTGAGATTAGGGGGCGGCCGGCGCACTGAGATTAGGGGGTGGCCGCCGCCGCTGGTCTGGACTGGCTTGTATCACCACTGGGGGATTCATCCAAACATTACAGTTGTCATTAGAACAAGAGATGAAGGTAAATCTTACAATTGGGACACCAGTTCCTGTTAACAACTGTCTGAGGGCAATACCCTCACTTTGCAGAGATTTCCTTTCACTTCCTGCTGCTTTACTGACACAGGTAGTGAAGGGAAATCTCTCCAATGGAACACAGATAGAAAAAAAAATAAACTGACAGGGGTTTTATCCCCTTCCATCCTATCCAAAAGTGTATGTGGCTATACATACATTTTAAATTACTCACTAGGGTTCCAGTTTAATCATTTCAAAAGAACAAAGTCAATGATGCGAGACCAAGACTATTGCAATATTAGACGGAGCTTCATAATGTGGAAAAAAAGAAAGGTTTTGGAAAGAGTTTCAAGAACAGGAGAAAGGGGTCAAATATATTGAAGATTTATAAGATCCCCTCTGCCTGTTCTGTTGATACAGATGTCTTTGCAGTCAAAATATAGTACAAAAATGACTTTGCAGCATATCTTAACAGACCGCACATATAAAGATAGACTCTATAAATTAGGTAGATTTATTGACGTGCTGCATCGAATGACCACAGAGCTGTCCAGGATTCTTGTACATTTTTGGTCTGTGGTGACCACGTAGCATCCTCCAGCAGACTGCCAAGGTAAACGAGATGGAAATTAGACATTGCATGCCCTATTAGCAGTCACTGATCTCCGCAAGAATTTAGCATCACATTTCTTAAGGGCTAATCATTTCACATGAAAGAGACTTGCCTTTAAACTACAATTTTTCGCCGCGGAAGTGTTTTACATGGAATGATAAATGACTCACACGAGAAATAAAATAAACAATATACAAAGTATTTGCAGACATAAGGATTCATTAAGACTGGACTAATACAATTATTTATTTTGAAACTGAATTGCAAAGGATTTTGCGGCTTTAAAAGCTCGCTTTGCTCTGCAGTGCAATGGGAAAAAGTTTAAAGGAATCACAAATGAAAGACATTCGTAAAAAGTTATCCAAATCTACTATTGAGCTGAATCTATTGGGTTTGGTTAATTTGGTATTGGAATTTGGGAAAGTCCTGAACAGCATCAATGGACTTTTCCTGTAGTACTGGCCAAAGTTCTGAGGCACTGATTGAAGGTTTGCAATGAGGGCTTTTTTATGGGAGAGGATCTTGGCTTTAGGTCCAACCCCAAGCTTTGGACCAGAGTGTATTTTTTTTATTTGACACATCTTGGCACTTTTGCCACCAGCAAAGTTCCAAAACTCAACAGAGAAATTAGGTTCACCCACCACCAGTGGCAGCCTGTCCATTAGGGGCACCGCCTCCTCTCTCCACGCCACTCCCCTATATGCAATGGCTGCATAGTATGAATCTAACCATGGCCGCCCCGGCCACCCCCTATTCATGCGTCCGGTCCCTTTCAGGAATTACAGCGGCTAGGGCTTTTTTTGAAGCACCTAATTAGAGCCAGGGGCTCTAATAGGCTTCAAAATAAGGGGGGGCTCAGGTCACAGAGAGTGCGCTCTGATACCACCCAGGTGTGTTACAACAGCAAATTAATATTTGCTGTTGAAACACTGATCCTCAATCCGGCCAATCAGAAGCAGGTGTGATACCCGTTTTCCGATTGGCTGAAAAGAGAAGACACCTGATTGGCCGCCGAGGTCGAGGGAGGAAATGGAAGCCACCGCCGTCACCCTGATGACCCGTGGAGAGCAGGAGAATGGGAGGCTGCCAAGCAGGGGAAGCCGCCGGTGATGGGGTAAGTGCTACCCACCGGGGGGGGAGGTAGGCATACCCCCCAAAAATAATTTAATAATCAATAATCAATGTGGCGAAGATGTTAACTGCTAACATGCCATCAGAAAAAGCAGCAACACATTTTTGTGTTTGCCCCGAAGGGGCAGGGTTGCCAACCAGGACTTATATATTCACCATTATGAGTCAGTGTTACAAACTCACCACCACCACCATGTCTACCATAGGATACACAATTAACTATATACTGTACAGTATCTATGCTGATGATATTGATAACCCAGTTTGTGGGCAGGGCTTTACTATGCCCAAGTAGGGACCTGGAGAAAGCACTCGCTGGTGCCCGCAAAGTCGGGCTGAGGCTGCCTTTTTAATGCAAGGTTGGCATTAAGTCAGCACTCCAACTTAAAAGCAATGCTTTTGCAAAATAACACAATTAACTTTTTGTAATCCATGGCCCAAGTTCTGTAACACTGACATTGTTCACTACGGACATCAGTCCCTCATTACACTCTGTATGCTTATAGATAACATGTCCTTGATACACTTCATAACTCTTCTCTCACTTAAAGTGGTAGTAAACTCTCCTGCACAACTTTGTAAAGCAGTATAAAATTACTTACAGGTTGGTGGCTTTCAAAGTATTTCAACTTTTATTTTGTCTTTCAGTTAGGTCACTTGCACATGCGCATTTTGTCCCTGATTGACGGCACACTCAGTATGCCGTCGAGTCTATGCAGCTACATGCTGTCAGTCAGCATAACTCCACGGCATTGCAGTGCAATCCCGTCAGAAGGGCTGACCATTCATGGAGGCTATTTACATGTGAATTTTGATTGGTTATGTGGGACTAAGTCCCCACTGCAACTTTACATGAAAACGAGGCTTGCTTAACTTTTTTTGCACATCCTCGAGATTCTGGCTATGACACGCTAGAAAAGGCAAAGTACAGATGCAGGAGGAATCGGGAGGCAACCGCAAAGATGGCACCGGCTTCAGACACAGCAGAGAAATATCAAAACAAGCTGCAAAAATAATAAGAAATCTGCAATGAGGCTCCAGAGTATTCTGTTATGTTTAGAAATGTAATACATAGTGGCCTTATGCTTTCTCAAAATTTTTGTTCATGAGTTTAATACCACTTTAAGTTATGCAACATTTCTGAGCCGTTACCACTGAGCTTGTACAAGACTCCATCAGCCCAGGAAACTGTCACCTCACTCCCAGTGACATTGTTTTGAATGTTCCACCTGAATACTAGGAAGTTAAACTCTTGTACATATACCATGTTTATTATTCTCCTGAGGCCTCACTCCATCCTCCGTGACTCCCAGGCTGAGTCCCTAAGATGCCCTGTGCCACAAGTCGGAACCTGTATTAGGGTTCCAGTTGCTAGGAAGCTAGCTCCTTCACTACCAGGGCCTTCCATCACTTATGCCAAGTCGCTTCCCAAACGGCTGGCTGCTTGTGCCCCAGACACTAGTTCTGTAGTCATTAGCAACAGTAATATAGCCTTCATTGAATAGCTTCACTGCACATTAGACATTAGTACGGCATCTTCCACTCATATTGTCCCCTTATTAAGCCTTGTTCTTGTAATACGCCATACAATCATGCATTCCTTTAGGCTGGGTTCACACTATTGCGAATTGGATGCAAGTTCCCCGCATCCAATTCGCAATAGCAGGAGATTTTGACCGGCTGTCTATGAACCGTCACATATCTCTGCTGCGGCTCCAGTGCATATTTGCGCAGGAGCCCTGTGCATCTTTTGGTCCGTTTCAGGTCCGAATTCAGACAAAAATTCAGACCTGAAACAGTGAACGGGGACGCACCAGACCCTTGCTGTGAACGGCATGCAGAGATAGTGTAAACCCAGCCTTATGCTGCGTACACACGATCAAAATTTCGGCCAGCAAAAGACCAATGAGAGCTTTTCGTCGGAAATTGTGACCATGTGTATGCTCCATCAGACTTTTGCTGGCTGAATTTCTGCCAGCAAAAGTTTGAGAGCATGTTCTCAATTTTTCGGTCGGAAAAAGTTTCGATCAGAAATTCCAACTGTCCAATGTAGCAATTCCGACGCGCAAAATTCCTACGCATGCTCGGAAACAATTTGACGCATGCTCGGAAGCATTGAACTTAATTTTCTCGGCTCGTCGTAGTGTTGTACGTCACCGGGTTCTTGACGGTCAAAAGTTCAGAGAACTTTTGTGTGACTGTGTGTATGCAAGCCAAACTTGAACGTAATTCCGTAGGAAAAAACATCCAAGATTTTTCCAACCGAAAATCCGCTCGTGTGTACGGGGCATAAAGGTTGTCCTCAAGTAACTTCAGACCAGTAAAAAGGTAAAGGAATCTGCGCTTAGTAAGACTTCAATCAAAGCAGCTGAACACTATAACCCAGATACCTGGCACAAAGAACATAGGAGAAAAAGAAAGTGCAGCGCTCAAACTATAAAACTATAAATGATAATTCAATATAAAGTGCACAAAAATAACAAATATAATGGCAAGTATAACATGCGTAGCAACCTCAAAACTATATAAAAAAATGGGTGAAATTGAGTGCTCAAAAAAAAAAAAAGTTCACTAATACAAATAATCAGTGAAGGATTATTAGCTAGTGCAGATACAAATGATCAATGAATGTACACATAATGTCCATGTAGGTGTCCATAACCATATAAAAAGTGATCAAAACGTGATATGTCAAGAAAATGTGCTAGCGTGTATAGAAATGTGCTAGCGTGTATAGAAATGAACAGTGATGCCACTTGATAGAGTATCACTAACAGTTTGACAACGCAGATCCCATCATTCCTAAGCCCCAATAAGAAGTGGAGGCTTACCGGATCCCCAGTGACCCCCTTTTTAGGGGGGGTCTGATAATGCAAAAACGGGTCACACTCAGGTCACAGACTTATCCACAGATGTCCAGGTGCCGATCTCCCGGGGGTCCTCCAGGTGTATCAGGAATCTCTTATTGGAAAAATCCTATTAACAGGAGCTATTCAGTGGTTCACTGCAAATGTCCTCAGCATGTCACCAAAAAAGAGAAAAAAACTCCAAATCGTGTAATACGAAAGTACCTGGGGTTTATTTGTGCTTAAACAAGCACTAAAAACTAATTACATGTAGTAAAAACAAGCTTGAAGGTAATTAAAACAGCAAACAGCCAGCGATAGGAAAAAAACCTTAGTGAGGGTTTTAAATTCGAATCGCGCATTCGCAAATGGTGTGGGCGTGGCTACCCGACGATCGTTTCGTCAAACGTGTGACGTCATCAGGGGTACCTGGCGGTCACAGATGTTCCCGGCTGTATGCTCCAGGGGGGTGCGCAGGAGTGCTATTCTGGGAGGACATACCACGGGCGTCCACCCAGAATAAGCCGACCGCGCTGTAGCTGTCTTTCGGCTATGGCCCGGTCGGCATGTGGTTAAATCTAACAAATGAACAGTTCAACAAGGTGTCTTCACTACACATTCCTGTACATCATCTTCTAAGTGCCCCATTCGTTAGTCCACTTTTGCCCCTGATTGCCTCAAGAGGTAGCCAAACCTTAAATAGGTGAGAAAGTCCAAAGCATAAGTCCAAACCCTTGGAACCCTGACCGGGCTCCCACAGGGAGCTGTAAAGTGCAAGTAGTAGTTCACATCCTTAGCAGAATTCTGTTCCTTGAATGGGGAGAGCTGTAACCAAACCTCTGGTCATCTCACTGACCACGACGCTCCAAGAGCTGGTTCCCTCCCTTTTTATGTGTTTGCCCCAGCATAGGGAGGTACTTCCCCAAAAAGCCCAGGAAAACGTGGCGAGCAGTGTTAACCCTTACCTCCCAGGGAGAACCACCTCAGTAGGGCAAGCATAACTACACAGTGAAATATTCTAACACAGAAATCTAAACAAAGACATCATCTGAAAATAATATATAAATTATGGAAAAAAAAAAATAATATATAACATTTTAATAAAACATACATTTGACATCTGCCTGCTTACAAGTTTTTTATCTCTTTAGAACCTAAGCATATTCTTGGAACAGGGATCGTGTTGCTACAAGATTTTGTAAAGGGTTTTCCATGCCCTTGGCACAAAGACGGTTGGCCCAGGATAAGATGAATATGCAGTAGAACATGGATTAAGGAGACCCTGTCACTAGAGCATTAATTTCAATAAAAATCTTTCCACAAGATTATATGTGCATTTACTGTATATTATGTGTGTCATTTACCTGTAAAACTGTCCCTTATGTAGACATCTAAAATCCCAAGACTCACATTTGCCACTCAAGCTATGTGGGTAGGTGAGGGTAGAGGATGGAAGAGCTAGGCCACCACAGACAGTAATTAGACACTCCTAGAGGGCTACGATGTACAAGGGGGGAAGGGCTCTGCTAGGGAACTGACCAGCTACTCTATCCAGAAAATTCTAATGCCGCGTACACAGGATCGGAATTCTCGTCGGAAAAAACTCTGACGGTTTTTCCAACGGAATTCCGACGGAATTTCGCTCAAGCTGTGTTGCCTACACATGATCACACCAAATTCCGACGGTCAATAACACAGCGGCATAACACACGTTCGACGGCACTATAAAAGGGAAGTTTAATGCTTCCGAGCATGCGTCAAATTGTTTCCGAGCATGCGTCGGAATTTTGTGTGTCGGAATTGCATACACGCGATCGGAAAATCCTATAGAAAGGTTTTCCGTCGGAAAAATTGAGAACAGGTTCTCAATTCAAAGTCCGTCGGAAATTCCGACAGAAAAAGACCGCTGGGCATACACACGGTCGGAAAATCTGATGAAAAGCTCCCATCGGACTGTTTCCATTGGAAATTCCGACCGTGTGTACGCCGCATAAGTCTTATTGCAATTCAATAAAAAATATATATATACTTTGGCTTTACTACTGCTACCCATTTTTTCATTCTCAGCTTATTTCAAAACTTTTTTTTTCTGTTTTAAAGCTGCAAAGTGGATAAAAGGATAAATCATCTGAAACATGCATGTTTGACTAAATCTAAAGCTAAATTCCCATAAATTATGCATATACAGTATATATATATATATATATATATTATATATAAATATATAAATATATATATATATATATATATTTTTTTTTTATAAATAGCTAAGATCAGTTTGGGTCAGACTACAATGTGATAATTATAACGATTAGTTGAAACTCAAATGCAGGGAAATAACGCAACAACGTGTCTTTAGAAACATATTTTTTATGAAGACTTTATTTACCCCACATTTTTTATGGATGAACCATGCAGGTATCTGTGACCAGGTGGATCAGATGACCTGTGTTTTATTCTCAAAAAAGCCAGAGGGGAGTAAAGTCTCTATTTTCGTTCAACCCTTTCGTTTCAGTCCTCCCCTCGCCAGAACACATCAGACACCGATCAGCTGCAGCTTTTCCAGCATGCCCGTTTCGACAGACACCTGGCCAGTATATTTCAAGTCTGGTAAGAAAAATGGCATGTTTTGCCAATGTTATTCTTCATAAAGGTGGCAACTTAATTGTCAACATTACACCTCCAGTTAACCTGAGCAATTCAAAATGAAAGTGAATTTAGGAAGACGTAGGCTCAAAGAGTATTGTCCTGATCTTATAGCTTAGAGTTTGCAAGTAACAATGGTGGTGACCAGTGGATAGACCCATCTGGTAGGTAGCAAGACAGCTTGAAATTTTTAAAGAGATTATACAGGCTCTTTTTAAAAAAAAATAACAAACATGTTATACTTGCCTGCTCTGTGCAATGGTTTTGAGGGTCCCACCCTCCTTTCATGATTTTGCTGACAGCAGTGGGAGCCTATGACTCTCGCAGCTCTCAGCTAAGCTTGTAAGCGCAAAGAGAGGGGAGAGAACTAAAGCTGGGGACAGCGCTGGATTGATACAAGACTCAGGTAAGTGTTAGGGAGAGGGGTTGGGAGCACAGGTATTGGAAGGTTATTTACCTTAGTGCAGAGAATGAGAAGGTTAAAAACCTTTTGCCTTTACAACCACTTTAAAGTATTCACCGTGCAGTTGAGAGACTGCTATGAAGCAATTTAGTGTGAATAGGGGGAAAGGTGACAGCCTGTAAAGAGCAGTGGTACAATTGAGCTCCACCCACGAGGAATGTGAGATATAGAAGAGTAGCAAAGCACATGGCAGCAAAGTCTAGTATTCATTTTGTTACCCTGTGTGACCTGTGCCAGCTGCTTTGTAAAGACCAAAAAAACACCTCAAATATATCCATACTGTGTGTCTTAACCCAAAAAGGAACTAAACAGTAATATCCTTTACATAGATAACATATAAATATACATGATAACAATCATATAATATACAGGGGGTCCCCGGGTTACAAACAAGATAGGGACTGTAGGTTTGTTCTTAAGTTGAATCTGTTTGTAAGTCGGAACAGGTAAATTTTTTAAGTGTAGCTCCAGCCAAAAAATCTATTTTTAAGCTTTTTGGAGAACATAGGGAAGGGTTATCACCCCTGTAACATTTGTTTTGCTGTCTGTGCCCCTGTTCAGAAGATTTCACCTCACCTTCTGTCCCAACGAAAATTGGATTTTGAAAATTTTGGGTTGTTAGGGAAACATGGACTGGTGATAAAGCATCAGTGGAGACAACTTTTTCCCATATTAACTCTTACAGGAGTGAATTTCCCTTCCTAGGGGTAGATTTCCTCTCACTTCCTGTTGTCTCCCTCCATTTGTAAGTAGGAGTCGTTTGTAAGTCGGATGTTTGTAAGTCGGGACCCCCTGTAAATGATTTGTAAAAACACTGTGCTTGTTGTGAGTGCTGCTCACCCTAATATGTACCTATTATACTGTTAATCAAATTTCATGCAACCCTGGTGTAGCGGGGTCGTACCCCTGTTAGGGGAAGAGACTACATCCCCCATAATCCCCCAGGCTCCCGGGCTGCTTGTTTCCGCCCGAGAGGCTGCTGGGGGAGGTTATAAAAAGGAAGAGCGGAGACCGCCTCTTCCTCTTGGGACACTTCCTCTTCTGAGGCCTGACAGGACTGGCCTGCCTCTGCTGACGGAGCTTGTGACGCGGAGACTGCAGCCAGCGGAGACACCTGTGCGGACCGGAGCTGAAGGCCTGAAGCCTGGGCCTTGCAGCAGATGGAGAGAGACTCTCATACCTCAGAGTCAGCAGCAGCGGAGCGGAGACTCTTCCCTACAGACGGTCGGTCGGAGCTGAGGACCGGAGCGCAGGGGCTGTGATTGAGGAGACCAGAGCCGCCATTAGAGGGACCGGAGCGGAGGACGGTACCCCAGGATTGGTGAGAGAGCCGGAAGGCTCATCCTGCATTGATACACACGTTTTATGCCTATTGAACTGCCTAGGCGCAATTTACCTCAGCAATGTTACTTTCTGTGGATTACAAAGACACCATTTAAAGCTACATGTGCACCACCTCTACAGATTCATTGCCGGTGAAGAACACTGTACTAGTACAAGGACTGAGCTCTATTACTAGGGATCAGGCCTGGTCCGTTAGGTAGGCGCAGATAGATTTATTGCACCTCAGGGGTGCATAGCATGCGGTCGCCACACTTGGCGCTCCGTTCCTCATTGCTAGTTGTTACATATATGTGTACATGTTTAAGTGCATATTGCAGGGACCTGCTAAAGTATTGTAAGTCAAATGTTTAAATGCATGTTACTATTTCTTTTCCTTACTGACAAAGTAAAGCCAGTTATTCTTATCTCAGCAGTCTGCTTGTGAGTTCATACCCATTACACTTAGAGTATAAGTGATGTTTATATGTGCATAGATACATACCCCTTGACTAACTGTGCCAGAGCGGGTAGAGCAAATTGCCGGGGGTTGGTGGAGCTGTACTCAGGGACCCAAAACAAACCAGCGGCTCTCTTAACTGGGGGTAGCGCTACACGTGGGGGCTCGTAATCCGGGATCCTGAGTCAGCGGGAAAAGCCGCCAGAAGGTACCGGCATGGACCCAATAGAAGTGGGACGGTGGTCCGCAACATGGGCCGCTGACCCAGCCGCAGCAGCAGTCATTGAACTGCCAGGGATGTGGCAGAGAGAGGCAGTCAAGCAGCTCATAATGTCATTATCCCCATGCCAGAAGTCATGGATAATGGACATGAGAAATGATGCCGGGTACACATACGCCTTAATAGAATGGAAGGAAGAGACTCCAGAGCAGTTCAGGAGCCAAAGCATACAGGCACCGAATGGTCAGGCCTACCAAGTGCTGCATGCGCTGCCGCGCAAGGGAGAAGGTTCTCCTATGAAAGCCATTCTATCCCCAAAGAAGGAAGAGCAGAAGGGCGCGGAAAGTCCCGCACAGACTACTCTTAGTGCAGAACTGTGTGCTGTCCTAGGGGAAATTGTGACTCAGTGCAGAAGAGACCCCGGGGACTACCCAATGTCGGGATACAGGAAACTCCGGATGTTTTCAGGGAGGACACCTGTACCCTCGGGAGAAGAGGGATTTGAAGAGTGGTTAGATGGTGCCACGCAGGCCCTAGAAGAATGGGAGGTCTCAGAAGGCAGAAAGAAGCAAAGGATTGTTGAGAGCCTAAAAGGGCCTGCCTTAGAGGCCATACGCAATCTGAAGACAAGCAAAAAGGATTGCACTGCCCAGGACTACATAGACATCCTGGAAAGTGTGTTTGGTGGGACAGAAAAAATCACAGAACTTACCTATCAACTGGAACACTGTTACCAGAAGACAGGGGAGAAGCTGTCGGAGTACATGGGACGCATAGACAAGATCCTGCATAGGATTATCCTGAAGAAGGGGATAGATCCAGGGAAGGTAGATGAAGCCCGTGCCCAGCAGGTGATGAGGGGAGCCCAACCCCTGGACCCTGTCGCACTAGTACTACGTACCCGGCAGGATGGGAAGAGCCTGGACTACCCTGACCTCATCCGAATGGTCAGAGAAGAGGAGGCCATGTTGGAAGAGAAAAGGGAAAAGCAGGTGATGGGGTCTACAAAACTTCCAGTGGCCACGGTCAGGTCGGCCTTAACCCCTGAAAGAGAGACAGAGGTAGATGCCCTGAAGTTGCAGATGTCCCAGATGATGGAGATACTGACATCTCTTGTGGCGAAAGAGACGCCCAGTCCCAAGAAAGAAACAAGCAGGAGGGAATTGTTTCCAGCTGTTTCAGCACCAGCATCCCCACCTGACTACGGTGAGATGATCTGTTTCAACTGTGGCGGAGTGGGCCACATTGCAGCTGTATGTGCCAGTCCCAAGAAGAAGAAAACAGGAAGCCGCCAGCCGGCGGGAAACGCCAAAGGGCCCCGGTAAAGGAGTCAACCGGGTGCCCATCACCTTCAGTGAGCTCCAAGAAGCACAACAGGAAGAGAAAGCGAGGAGACCAGACCCCTCGGAAGGAACCCAGGGATCCTCAACCAAGGTGCACTCCAGAGAAAGGGGGCAAGACCCCTCCGAAGAGACACAGCACTCCTAAACGTGAACTCTTCAAAGTGAGAGATAACAATATCCCTCAACGGGTTCACACTCCCACTAAGAGGGAGAGAATTAATGCATACCAGGCTCAAGAAAGGAGCAAGCGCAAATCCAGTGAAAAGGAAAAGAGTCCCAAGAAGAAGGTAGCATTAACTCGGCCCTACCCAGAAGAGCTGGTCGGCCCATCCCCTTCTGTACCTATCCAGGTGGAAGGAGTGTACACAAAGGCCCTCCTAGACACTGGAGCACAAGTGACCCTATTGTACAGGGACTTCTATGACAGATACCTGAGTCATCTGCCAATACAGAAGATAGAAGAGTTGGAGATAAGGGGATTGGGAACCCAGAGTTTCCCCTATGATGGCTACCTATCCATACGATTGACGTTTGACCCATCCGTAGCTGGGAAGTCTGAAGTGTTCGACACCTTAGCAGTGGTGTGTCCCCGCCCACCAGGAACCAGCAAGACGTCCCTGATTATAGGGACGAACACGGACCTGGTCAGAAGGCTTCTGACCCCCCTGGTGAAGAAAGAGAATCTTTCACCTCCCAAGATCCATCCCATGCTGAAGGCAGCCTACCAGCGGTTGGTCCTAGAGCAGAAGACCCCAAGTGAGGGGATAGGAAGGGTATGGAGGCTTGGAAAAGAAGGAGCAGTGTTACAGCCTGGAGAGGTGACCTGCATGAGAGCCACGGTGAAACTTACTTGGGAGCAGCCTGGCCCCTTTGTAATGCTGGAACCCGACCCAATGGAGGGTCACTCAGGTCTGGAGGTGATACCAGAAGTAATTTCACTGAAGGACCTGAAGAAGGCTAAAGGAAGAGTCCCTGTCAGTGTGAGGAACCCCACGGAGCAACCCGTGGAGATCCCTGCCAGGATGCTTCTGGGACAGGTGAGTCCTGCTGTCCCAGTTGGCTGGTCAGAAGTGAAGGGGACGGGTGAAGGAGAAGATGTTTGGAAGAAACTCTCCATGGAAAACCCTAACCTACCTGGAGCTTGGAAGGAGAGAGCCAAGGCCCAGCTGACCAGATGGGAGAAGATTTTCTCTAGAGATGAGTTTGATGTGGGGTGTGCGAGGAGTGCCACCCATCGAATCCGCATGCAAGAGGACAAGCCATTCAGAGAAAGAGTCAGGCGAGTCCCGCTAGCAGATCTGGAGGATCTGAGAGAGCAGCTTGCGGAATTGAAGAAGACGGGAGTGATTAGGGAGTCCAGAAGCCCCTATGCCTCCCCAATAGTGGTAGTCAGGAAGAAGAATGGGTCATTGAGACTGTGCATTGACTACAGAACTCTCAACAGGAGGACCATTCCTGACCAGTACACCACGCCAAGGATAGAAGATGCCTTACAGAGCTTATCTGGAGCTAAGTGGTTCAGTGTGATGGACCTCAAGAGTGGGTATTATCAAATTCCCATGCATCCAGAAGATAGAGAAAAGACTGCCTTCATAACCCCAGTAGGATTCTTTGAGTTCAACAGGATGCCTCAGGGCCTATCTGGAGCTCCTGCTACGTTTCAACGCCTTATGGAAAGGACAGTTGGAGACATGAACCTCATAGAAGTCCTTGTGTACCTGGACGATGTCATTGTCTTTGGAAAGACTTTGGAAGAACATGAAGCCAGATTGGAGAAAGTACTGAAGAGGCTCAGTGAAGAGGGACTTAAACTTTCTCCAGAGAAGTGCCGGTTCTATCAGTCTTCTGTGAACTATCTGGGACACATAGTGTCTGAAAAGGGAGTGGCTACAGACCCTGAGAAGTTGGAGGCAGTTACTTCGTGGCCAAGACCCACAACAGTTACAGAACTTCGATCTTTCTTGGGGTTCTGCTCCTACTACCGCAGGTTTGTGGATGGGTTTGCCCGCATTGCCAAACCCCTCAACGAGCTGCTCAAGACAGAAGGAGAGGAAGATGGATTGGGGCCTAGGAGGCCCGGTGAATCGGTCAAAGACCAGTGGAACTCAAGGTGTGAAGAGGCTTTCAGAACCTTGAAGAGAAGCCTCACCACAGCCCCAGTTTTGGCCTACGCTGATCCCACTAGACCATATGAGCTACATGTTGATGCCAGCCATGAGGGCCTAGGTGGAGTACTCTACCAGGAGTATGAAGACCAGCTACGACCAGTGGCCTATGTGAGCCGGAGCCTGACCCCCTCCGAGAAGAACTACCCCACCCACAAGTTGGAGTTCTTAGCCCTCAAATGGGCAGTAGTTGACAAACTGAGAGACTATTTGTATGGGGCCGAGTTTACTGTAAAGACAGATAACAACCCCTTGACCTATCTATTCACCACCGCCAAGCTGGATGCAACTGGACACAGATGGTTGGCGGCGTTGTCTGGATTCAATTTCAGTCTCAAGTACAGGCCAGGGGCTGGAAATAGGGATGCAGATGCCCTGTCCCGAAGATCCCATGTCATGGACAGTGATTGGGAAGACTGGACCCAAGTGGCACCAGATGGAGTGCGAGCCCTTTGTCAGGGGGCTGAACTCCAAGCCAGAGGAGGATCCAGAGCTGAAGAGGTAGGAGTTACCACAGTGGGAGTCCCGAAGTGTTACTGTGGGGTAACTCAACTAGCAGAAGAGTGTCTACCGAAGCTGTCCAAGAAGGAGTTAAGGTGTGACCAATTGGAAGACCCCATGGGGAGATTGGTCCTGGAAGCCCTGGAAGACAAGAGTCCAGAGGGACTTCGCCTTCACCCTTCCAAAGAAGCTCGCCTACTGAGGAGAGAGTTGGACAAGCTACAGGTGCATCAGGGGGTAGTCTACCGAAGGGGCCCCTCTGATGGCCCAGAAGACAAGTGGCAGTTGTTTCTCCCAGAGAAGCATCGAGAGACTGTGCTGATTGCCTTACATGACCAGCATGGTCACTTGGGAGCAGAGAGAACCTTCCAACTTATCAGAGACCGGTTTTACTGGCCCTGCATGAGGGCCGAAGTGGAGGAGTATTGCCATTCCTGTGCAAGATGCATTCAGAGGAAGACTTTACCCCATAAAGCTGCCCCAATGGGCCACCTGCAGAGTCAGGGCCCAATGGATCTGGTATGCATTGATTTTCTCTGCCTTGAACCCGATTTGAGTGGATTGGGAAATGTTCTGGTGGTAACCGACCATTTCACTCGTTATGCTCAGGCTTTCCCAACCAAGGACCAGAAGGCCTCTACAGTAGCCAAGGTACTTCTGGAGAAGTACTTTGTTCACTATGGACTGCCACAGAGAATCCATTCAGACCAAGGAAGGGACTTTGAGAGTCGCCTGATCAGGAAGCTACTAGATTCTCTGGGAGTAGAGAAGACTAGAACTACACCATATCACCCTCATGGTGATGCCCAGCCTGAAAGGTTCAACAGGACCCTATTGAACATGTTGGGAACTTTGGAAACAGAGAAGAAGCAACATTGGAGTCAACACATTTCAGCTCTAGTGCATGCTTACAATTGCACCACAAGTGATGTGACAGGTTTCTCCCCTTACCGACTTATGTTTGGGAGAGAAGCAAGATTGCCAGTGGATTTGGCCTTCGGCATTTCTTTAGACCATGCCTCTGCTGCCTCCCACAAAGGATATGTGGACAGACTGAGGCGCAGTCTGAAGATAGCTTATGAGAAAGCTCAAGCGGCCTCTGACCAGAGGGGGGCCCGAAATAAGAGGAACTTTGACCTGAAAGTTAGAGTACAGGACCTACAGCCTGGGGACCGTGTACTGTTACGCAATCTAGGGATCCCTGGAAAACACAAGATTGCTGATAGATGGAGATCAGAGCCATATATCATCTGTAGGAAACTTCCAGGATTGCCTGTCTACAAGTTAAAGCCAGAAGGGAGAGTGGGGCCTTTGAAGACCTGGCATAGGAATCATTTGCTCCCACTCACTGAAGCAGTCAGAATACCTCCCGCAAGAGACTTACCTGAATCTGTTTCCATTCTGGATACCCCCAGGCCTAATACTAGGTCCCAGACATCCCAAGTTAGGGGTGGACAGGACCCCCAACCAGAAGAAGAAAGAGGAGAACTTGAATGGCTATGGCCTTCCTCAACCCCAGGAAATTCTGCCATAGATCTTCCACCTACTGAAGATGTGGAAGATGGAACATTGAACCCAGAAGCCACAGAGTTTGTGCCATTCAGTGATGTGCCTGAGTGCTGGGAAGATATCCCTGGTCTCTACTCAGAAGAAGAAGAAGTAGATGTTCCAGAACCAGAGATGTTGCCAGAATGTGTTCCTGAAGAAGTCCCAAGAGAACAGAGAGCTCGCAGAGTTGTGAAGCCTCCCAAGAAGTTAACTTACCCCAAGATGGGAGAAAGTTCAGAGGACTCTGTTGCCACAGCAAGGAGAAGTGCTGAAAGCCCTGACCCATCCACTGCTCATTTGGTGGAGGGCAACCCCAGCTCACTCTCTGGCACAGTTAAACAGGTCGCCCACACTGAAGTGACCTGTAGACAGGACAGCTCCCCATCTTATGCCAATTGGTGGGAAGCTCCCCTGTCCAAACTATGTGAAAGTGTTGTTCCCGAGAAAGTTTGTAGTTTGAACACTGTCTTTGGGGACCAAAGATTCAAAGTGGGGGGAGTGTGTAGCGGGGTCGTACCCCTGTTAGGGGAAGAGACTACATCCCCCATAATCCCCCAGGCTCCCGGGCTGCTTGTTTCCGCCCGAGAGGCTGCTGGGGGAGGTTATAAAAAGGAAGAGCGGAGACCGCCTCTTCCTCTTGGGACACTTCCTCTTCTGAGGCCTGACAGGACTGGCCTGCCTCTGCTGACGGAGCTTGTGACGCGGAGACTGCAGCCAGCGGAGACACCTGTGCGGACCGGAGCTGAAGGCCTGAAGCCTGGGCCTTGCAGCAGATGGAGAGAGACTCTCATACCTCAGAGTCAGCAGCAGCGGAGCGGAGACTCTTCCCTACAGACGGTCGGTCGGAGCTGAGGACCGGAGCGCAGGGGCTGTGATTGAGGAGACCAGAGCCGCCATTAGAGGGACCGGAGCGGAGGATGGTACCCCAGGATTGGTGAGAGAGCCGGAAGGCTCATCCTGCATTGATACACACGTTTTATGCCTATTGAACTGCCTAGGCGCAATTTACCTCAGAGCAGCAATGTTACTTTCTGTGGATTACAAAGACACCATTTAAAGCTACATGTGCACCACCTCTACAGATTCATTGCCGGTGAAGAACACTGTACTAGTACAAGGACTGAGCTCTATTACTAGGGATCAGGCCTGGTCCGTTAGGTAGGCGCAGATAGATTTATTGCACCTCAGGGGTGCATAGCATGCGGTCGCCACACTTGGCGCTCCGTTCCTCATTGCTAGTTGTTACATATATGTGTACATGTTTAAGTGCATATTGCAGGGACCTGCTAAAGTATTGTAAGTCAAATGTTTAAATGCATGTTACTATTTCTTTTCCTTACTGACAAAGTAAAGCCAGTTATTCTTATCTCAGCAGTCTGCTTGTGAGTTCATACCCATTACACTTAGAGTATAAGTGATGTTTATATGTGCATAGATACATACCCCTTGACTAACTGTGCCAGAGCGGGTAGAGCAAATTGCCGGGGGTTGGTGGAGCTGTACTCAGGGACCCAAAACAAACCAGCGGCTCTCTTAACTGGGGGTAGCGCTACACTGGTAAACAAAAAGTTGTCACTATTCCTGGTAGGTTTGGGATATGTGGGGGCTACAGCATCTTTCTGAAAGTAAAAGCATTAGTGGCAAGACTATAACCCAGCACAGTCCTTGGCATGCACAGACTGTGTGATTTGGACAAAAAGCAGACTTGTTCAAATTCATCTTTGGCACTTAGTATAACATAGCAGTAAGAATTTTGCACTTATAGAACACAGAAACTTCCACATTTAAATCACAGAAATGCCAGGTAAACATAATCAGATGTTATGTGGGTTTAGTGACGACTTTTTTGGCCTGGTTGAAGGCCTTCTTTACCGTATGGAAGAAATTGGTTCCGCTGGCCTTCCTTGAGACTTTAATGAGTAAATTAGGAGTAAAACTTGAACATAGCAACATGGTTAAATCTGTAGACGGCAACCTAAATATTACTAATGGAATATAGTCCAGATTGTCCTGCACCTTCTACCAAAGACAAGGAATGAATACTACAGATGCCTGAACTGCTGTGTCTGCAATAAACTGATTACAGGAACATCTTTCTAACACCCACAGACTGGAAAGTGGAAACACCACTTCAGGGCAGGAACCATGTGCGTTCCTGTCTGAGGATCCACAATTTGGGATGTCTGTGTGGTCTGACATATGTCAGAAAACCATGCATGATTAAAAAGCTGAAGATTCACCTAACCCAGAAAAATGTATGAAACTGGCTGAGCCATGTGCGGTTCCGATGAGTCACGGCTGGTGTCAAGATCAAACAATGGACCAGACTCACGGGACGCCCCCAAGAAACTATTTATACTACTTACAAAGATCTGTCTGGAAGCTTGTGTACATTGCCAGACAGGGCTTGAACTGTACCACACTGAACCTGGTGTATACAAAGAGGCTCAGCTGAAAATGTTCGGGGGGGGCCAATAACCAATTGGATTTCAGCTTCAGTTTTTTTAACACAACATTTTTTGTTAGTGGAAGATAATTAAAGGAGGTCACTAAGAAAAAACATAATTCACTTAAGAACATGTTGTATGAAATGCTTTATACAGTATGTGGTATATATAATATGCACAATACAGATACTGCCCGCTATTAGTTGCAGAGCAGCTACAGACTCTGGAAGAGTCCTGACAAAATTGGCGGGATCCACCCAGCTGCCTAATCATCAGCTGGCTCTGCCTTTCAGCTTGTGGCTGAGAACCTGAGCCAGCTGTGCCCACCCCCTCTTCAGCCCGGTGCAGAATCACATGACAATAGAAATCACATTGTTTTCAATGGTGACTGTTCACATCAATACAGCACAGCAAGCTGTACCACTTTGGTGCGATTCCAGCATCATTTTGGCCCCATAAATTTGAATGGAAATACACCAAATCTCATCTACATGGTGAGTGCAATTTCATTGTTTTTTCCTCTGTCACAGCAAATATGCTTATCATTAGCCAAAACCAAAGAGAGGCATGAAAATTGCATCAAAATCACATAAAAACGCAACCAAGTCATGCTACATAATTGCACTAAAATCTGATCAAATCGCATCCGAGGCATGAACCTAGCCTTAGAGCAGATGTGGGACAGCTGCAGCATCGCACCGATGATGCAGCATAGAGGTGAGTATGTATGTTAGTTTTTTTTACAAACTCCCAACTTCTCCTTTAACCAGCATAGGTATGATTATCTTAAACACCATACTGAATATACCTTACCTGCATAAATTCTCCCCAAGCAGGACACTGTTCTTCATTATGTAGCCATGGTGTGAGCACTACCGACAAACGATCTGCCAAATCACCCCACTGCCAGACTTCATACATCACTTCCAGAGACAATGAACAGTCATTTGCAAGCTTTGTTTTTGTTGTTTTATTGGGGGGTACAACTTGGATAGGGGTTGGGATATGGGATGCCCATAGGATAAATCATTGCCATCATATTTACAGGTTTCAATATACTTTGATGATAATTAGAGCCTGAAGATAGGATGTGTACACTTGGCTAAGTAGAAATCTTCTCCTGCAGCTCCCTGCAGACTGTTACTCCCTATGCATCTCCTATGCAGACTATTTCTCCCTGCATCTCTATGCAGACTACTGTTAACTAAGAGTTCTCCATCCATCACCGCGCGAGGGACAGAAACATCACTTTTGACCGTGTAAAGGTAATGGTCTTATGCTGCGTACACACGATCGGAATTTCGGCCAGCAAAAGACTGATGAGAGCTTTTCATCCGAAAATGCGACCGTGTGTAGGCTCCATCTGAGTTTTGCTGGCTGAATTCTCGCCACCAAAAATTTGAGAGAATGTTCTCAATTTTTCAGGCGGAAAAGGTTTCTATCGGAAATTCTGATCATCTGTATCAATTCCGACGTGCGAAATTCCTACGCATGCTCGGAAACAATTCGATGCATGCTCGGAAGCATTGAACTTCATTTTTTCTCGGCTCATCGTAGTGTTGTACGTCACCGCGTTCTTCACGGTCGGAATTTGGTGAGACCGTGTGTAGGCTAGACAGTTTGAATTCCGTCGGGAAAACCATCAGAGCTTTTTCCGAAGAGAATTCCAATTGTGTGTACGCGGCATTAGTTCTCTTCACCACCTGCCCAAACTTGTTTCTCCTTGCACTCTTGGTTTCCTCCTGCACAACTTGTAGTTACATTAGGGTATAACACATCCTCTTCTAATGGGTATAAAGAACTCTGAATAAGCCCCTCTACTGGATCTGGTGACTCGCTGCTACTAGGCCTGAGGCCTGCAGAACCTCTCCCCAGAGGCCTAGTAGGTTAAAGTCTATGTTCTAGGCAATGGCTCCCAGCCAGTCCAACTTGCAAACCACGTGTTCCCCGGCCACACTGATTTGACACACATTTCCCCACAGTCCCTTCTCTGATGCAGGGTTCTCCATCATCCACCGCGTGTATTAATGCAGACTCCATTAGTGACCGTGTACTAACAGAGTTCCCTTCACAGACTCCCTGGCATCTACAGCCATCCACTGTGGTAACACTCACCGATCTTCCAACCTTCCAGCCCTGAGACCTTGAGAAATTTGTCTGGACAATGCGTTCCAACAGCTTCTCCTGCTCTCTCTGCTCCAGGAGTTCCCTGCCACCTACCGTGTGGTGACAGAGACATTGCTAGCGACCGTGTGAAGGCAATATTCCCTCACAGTTCTCCCTGGGCCTTCTCCTGCGATCCCACACACCCCCCCCCCAGATGGGGGTGCGGTCCTGCGGCTGACTAGCACTCCATTCCTCACTTCACCCAGTCGAATTCTCCTGCCCAGCAGCATGTGACCTCAGAATATATAGGAGGTCCGCCCCCTGCCTATGCCAGTTAGGGATTGGTCAGAGCTCCCACATGTGCTGCCTGCCACTCCAGCTCTAGGCCCAGCCTCCTCTTCCAGAACATTCTGACTGGAAGCAGGGAAGGCGCCTCAGAACTGGAGCCAGGTGGTCACACCCACTGCTACTCTAAACACTCCCAGCCCCAGAATCAAAACAGACAGGCCCAGCGCGCAGCATAAGCCTGCCTAAATTTGCCTGTGCTGAATAAACCTAGTAAAACAACCCTTACTAGCACCTACCTTCTGGTAGCGGGTGCTACAATTATAAGGGCAAGGCTTCATACAAGAAAATGAATCCAACTATAATTTCCAACATACTGATAACTTGCAGTTGACAAACCAAAACTAGCGCCAGCCATAGATGCCCTGTGGGCTCCTAACTTAACATGGCTTCAATGGCTGTCCAGATCATAAGTTGAGGACAGATATCCTAACTAATTAAAGGCTAGCAGGGGCAGGTGGAGTTTGGGTGTAAGCTGGAGATGGAGTGCTGAGGAGGCTGTTGGGGGCCCTTGAGGGTTTCCCCCTATTCTGGGGGGAGAGACCTTGGTCCTGGCACTTGGATGCTGGAGGGATCCTCTCAAGACACACAGAGGAGTGCTGTCCAGAGGCACGTTAGCAAGAGTGAGGACAGCAGGAGCCAGTGAGCATGTCCAGGAGGTCTCCAGGAAAAGTCAGCCAGGTGGGCTGGTAAGAGTGCAGTCTGGGAGGACTGTGGGATGTAGCCAGGTGGGCTAGAAAAATGGGGCTGCTGCAGCCAGGCTGCCTGCCAGAGCCTGAAGAGGTAGTGCTGGGACCAGTGATAACGGAAGGAAGTGCAGTGAAAGTGCTAGTGATATCACCCCAACATTCTCAAGTATAGGGGTTTGTGGTCCTTGCCTGTAAAGGTCCTTTGCTAAAGATTTTTCCTGGGTGACACCCCAGTGGATCTGTAAGCAAGATTATGCAAGAGGAAGGAAAAAAGTGTATATAGTTGAAGTGTCCCTGGAGAGAATTTATTCCAATCAAGTGGGCCTCCCATACCCCTATCCCCATCCAAGTTTATTAACCCCTAATAAAAAAAAACACAAAAACAAAGTTGCTGGACTATACTGGACTACAGAGGAGAAGATCTTCTGAGGCTGAAGAAATCCATCGTCCACTGTGTCTTCAGGTTAGTGTGAGCCCACACGTGCACCATTTTCTTGCATACTTAATGACCATGTTACTGATGCCTAAAAACGACCATGCTCCAAAAAATCAAAAGCCCCTGTCGCTAAAGCTCATGGACTCTAACATTCACTTCTGTGTACATTTCTAACAGCTCTCTAACATACTTTTTACATCAAAGAAGACAAAGAAAAACACATGTTGCCTTTTAAGACGATAAATTCTTAGGTGGACTTCCAGTAGCTTCTTAAATGGTCAAGACTAAATCTGGCCATAGATGACTCATTATTTTGGATGAGTCAGGGTGCCGGAACAAAAAAAATGAATGGATTCCTCCATCCATACAACCAAGGTGGATAGAGGAATCTTCCCAACTGGGACTTTGTATTCCGTCAGTGGGACTTTCCTCTGCCAGAATACACTGATGAATGGCTGTAGCTGGCAGATCGAGAAAAAATTTCCAACAAGCCCATTGGACAGTCTAATAATCGACTTCTGTTGAACAGGCAAGGCCATTCATGGATCAAAATTTGGCTAGTCCCTGCTGAACTGGACCAATTTCAATTCATCTATGACCAGCTTAACCTCCTCTGAAATGTATATGCTCTGAAGTTAATCCTTCAGCAAACAATAGGGATGTGTTGGCTCATGCTGAAGCTGACAAATAGAGAAGAGTCCCTAATTACTATGCATTCTGGCTGGTTATAGCCGAAAAGCTCAATTTACAAAGCTAAAATACCAGGATCAAGATACAATTTTTTTTAAAAAGTGACAGCTATTTTCAGTCAAATGGGACTTAAAAATGACAGCCACATGGCTGAAAATATAGATATTTGTGTAAATCTTTCTGAATTGAGCCTATAGTGAATGTTTTATTGGTAGCTTATCCAAGCAACTCTGAACAGTGGTAGCCGAAATGCATTAAAGTCCATCTCTAGTCAAGAATTATTTTTTTACCCTAAACCTCCCACACACCTCCACTGTATACCCACTTTTTTTTGTTACTTAACTTGCCCTTCTCCATATACTCTCCTTCTAGTGACACAGGAAGAAAGAATCTGCAGAACACTCTACATAATGTAGATGCACCCTGCAAAACTTGTAGAGGTGGTTGAGACCAGCCGCTCAGCTCACATATATTCAGCTGGGGTTATTGATTGCCTTAACAGGAAATGCTGCCAGAAGAACAGTTTGGGAAGCAACATCTACTGATTAGGTAACATTGTTGTTAAAGGCATCTTTCCTTCTTTTTGAAAAAATAATAAACCTGAGAACAATTTTACAAATAAGAAAGGTTGGCCAAGCATATAGTCCTATCTCAACGGATGTGTGCGACGCCTAGATACATCATTTGGGGGGAAAAAAAATAGTGTTAAGCTTTATGCCTGTAGGAGCCCAAGTAACTTCCCACACACAAGTAGCAAAGGTAGGATTTTTGCAATAAGAAGAAGACAAAGTTTGCTTGGATCCATTAAAGGCTGTCATATGCCAGGCGAGAGGATCGCAGTTTTTGTCCAAGGGTCCTGTGGTTTTGGTTACACCTCTTGCTATGAAGTATATTTTGGTATAATGAGATGTCACCTCGTAGATAGTTTTCATGTCCTACATTTTCTCATGACATATATTCTGCATTATATCTAAGTATAGAGATGCTTACCCTATGTTGTCAAGTATCAGGTTTTACTAGTGATGGGCTCTCAGTTTCCTGTTTAGCCTCTCCCACACTCCTACCTCTGTCCACTGTTGATCTAATACAGCCTTTCTGTACATTCCTTCTATTCTATCTATGTGTCTGCCAAGAATTCCCAGCATTCCCAGCCTCTGGTTGCTGTTCCTGACTCCAGTGCAGCAGACATTGGACTGCCAGCTTGTCCGCTCAGGAAATTTGTCATCATCTTAAATAGGGTATTTTGATTCTTACCCAGAATTCAATACATCTATTAGCTCCATTTCATGTATAGATCTTCCTGCTCTCAAAAAAAAAAAAAATTTGCAAAGGTTTATTCAGTTTACGTATAGTATTGATATTATCTTCTGAGCTGTGAGTGAGCTGCCGCCAAGGTTGTATTTATAGTGTTCTGAGCTGTGAATGAGCTGTAGCCAAGGTTTTATCGAAAGAGCTCTGAGCTGCAAATGAGCTGTAGCCAAGGTTTTATCGAAAGCGCTCTGAGCTGCGAATGAGCTGTAGCCAAGGTTTTATCTAAAGCGCTCTGAGCTGCGAATGAGCTGTGGCCAATATTTTGGCTATAACCTTCTAAGCTGCAAATGGGCTGTTAGCCAACATTTTGTCTATAATCTTCTGAGCTGTGATTGAGCTGTACCCAAGATTTTATCCATAGGGTACTGATCTGTGAATGAGTTGCAGCCAATGATTTGTATGTGCAGTAGCTGTCTGAGCTGTAGACAGAATTTTATCTATTGCCTTCTGAGATGTGGCTAATCTGTAGCTGAGTGTTGGACTCCAGCCTCCTGTTATGCGATAACAATATGTTACACAGACCATTGTCTTTTTGTTGAAGAGTATCTCTCTAAGGTATAATTTCAGCGACTGTCAAATTTAGTTCATTGTGTTGCTAGATAAAGTTATTCAGTAGCTTTTTAAAAAGCATCTATTCTTGATTCTGTGTGAAGGCCACTATGCCAATCGTGACTTTAGGTGGCACATTGATAAGAGGAGTGGGTCGGGACTTGGAAGTCAATCTATTTAGTCTTAACTTGCACAGTGCACTTATGTACGAGATAGTGAAATGCTTTTAGAATTCAATGTTTGAGAAAAGGCCTGTTTCGTACAATAAAAATCTCCTCCACCATTATTGTATGAGCATTACTGTTATGTCTATCAATTCATAAATGGAAGTAGCATGCTAAAGAAAAATTTGACCCAGGTATCGCTCAGTCTGTAAACTAAGGCTTATGCCGCGTACACACGGTTGGAATTCTCGTCGGAAAAAGCTCTGATGGTTTTCCAGTCGGAATTCCGATGGAATTTCGCTCAAACTGCCTTGCCTACACACGGTCACACGAAATTCTGATGGTCAATAACACCGCGGCATACAACATGTTCGACGGCACTATAAAAGGGACGTTTAATGCTTCCGAGCATGCGTCAAATTGTTTCCGAGCATGCGTCTGAATTTTGCGTGTCGGAATTGCATACACACGATCAGAACATCCGATAGAAAGGTTTTCTGTCGGAAAATTTAAGAACAGGTTCTCAATCCAAAATCCGTCAGAAATTCCGACAGAAAAAGACCGATGGGCATACACACGGTCGGTAATTCCTATGAAAAGCTCCCATCGGACTGTTTCCATCGGAAATTCCGACCGTGTGTACGCGGCATAAGTATCAGATTTCCCCATTGATAGTCAAAGCAAAGAACCACAAGCTGCACAAGCTTCGGAGTCACATTCATATGCTTAGTACAACTGTATCTAGGCTAAATCCCTCATGGTACATAAGCCATTATCGATAATAGCAGATGTATCATGATGAATATTTCTCTGCTGTCCAGATCTAGTTTGGGGCAGCGTGGGATTCCATGCTCATCTTCATACCCAGGAAGGGAAGGATGAAATACGGTGGACAGCTGAGATTTAGAGCAAATGGTGTCTCAGTGAAACTGAACAAGGGTTTTGGCTGCATAGTGTGGGTTCCTAAATATTTGCAGAGCAGAGGTCAGAGGTTCAGGACACCCAGCTCAGCTGTATGCCCCATTTCTGGACTGTTTTCTTTCAATGTGTGAAAAATGAACACTTCAGTTAAAGATTAATAGACAATAGGTAGCTAATGTAACTTTTTACACTGCTTGTTTTTCTGTCCATATGTGTACGCTGAAATTCCGATATTGATGCTGAATGGCCAGGCCCTTTTAGATATTATTTTTAGTACAAGAACAAAAACAGCTGTAGACAAGGTTTATCAGTTGACTTTTCTCCCGCATTTAGTGGAATTAGGCTGGTCATACTTTATACAATTTTCTTTAGATTTACCAAAACCATTTAATATGAGGTCAAACCTAAACACTTTCAATTTGTATGCAATAAGGCCCTTGCACTACATACCGTATATACTCGAGTATAAGCTGACCCGAATATAAGCCAAGGCACCTAATTTTACCACAAACAACTGGGAAAATGTATTGACTCGAGTATAAGCCTAGGGTGAGAAATGCGCAGCTACTGTAAGTGGAAAAGAGGGTCAACAATGCCCATTTGCAGCCTCACTGTGCCCATTTGCATGCCTCACTGTGCCCATTTGCAGCCATAGGTCCCCCAAACTTCAAACTTGGTAGTTAAGGGTTCCTAAATGCCCCCTAGCTGCAGCCAAAATTTAGGGTCTCTGGACCCAAAGGGTCCCGAAATGACATTGCTGCAGATGGACACAGTTGACCGACTTTGGGGCCCTGTATCTCGGGGTCACTTGGTGCTAGGAATCCCATCTTTGGATATGTTGTAGTGCTAGTTCCACTGGGTTTGAATGTTCCTAGTTCCAATTGTCCCTGAGATATGGGGCCACAAAGTCGGGTCACAAAATGTCAAGCACTTTGCAGCAGAGAATGACATTTTCCGAACCGATTTTGGGGCCCCGTATCTCGGGGCCACTTAGTGCTAGGAACCCCATCTTTGTTGTAGTGTATGTTGTAGTGCTAGGTCCACTGGGTTGGCACAACAAATTTGGGGTTCCTAGCACTAAGTGGCCCCAATATACGGGGCCCCAAAGTTTGCTGCAGAAAAGTGCTTGACTCAAGTATAAGCAGAGGGGGCACTTTCAGCACAAAAAAATGTGCTGAAAAACTCGGCTTATACTCCAGTATATACGGTAATAGAAGTTAAATCTAAAGGAAATTGAACAAGAAAATTGTATAATATATGTCCATATTTAACCATTTTGTTGGCTGGAGAATTATATATTTTCTTTTTAGTTAGCTGCCAAGGATAGATCTCCCACTAAGACACCAGGAAGACATATAGGTCCCAAATTTTATTTCCACCGGCATGGACAAAAATCTAAGCAGAGCATAATCAGATTTCATAAATGGAAATCAGTATCCAAACTGATAGTCAGAAGTTGTCTGATGTATCAAAGCCCATAGATGAACACTAGTGAGCTTTTTAAGATCTAGGGAGGGAGTCAATGAATTAAAGTACTGTATGTCCTACTGTGGATAATCGATAACTAGATTTTCTGTGGAATTTCTGCAACCAGAACCCCCATAAGTCTTTCTACCTATCTCACCCATTAAAAGTTTGCTCCATTTTCTGCGATAGCTGACTGAATGATTCTGGGGAAACACCCACATTTTGTTTTGTTAAGTCCAACTGGGCAATGCATATCTTGAACTGGAACTGCTCCTAACTTAATGTCCTCTTAGAGAGCACATCTAGGACAGTTTGCCTTTGTAATAACCATACTGGGGCTGAACAATGCAAAGAGGCTCTTGAAAAATCTTGAGGACAGTCATTTCTAGCCTGGTAGTCTGGGCCAGCATTCATTTTGCAATATGCCAGATTGTCTCTGCATGGAATAACAAGTGCTTCTGATGCCCATATGTGCTAATGATCAATTTCTTTCTAACTTCTACATGGACTGGTTGTTGCACATGATCTCCTATATTTCTTTCATCTATATGACTGTGTATATCATCCTATATTGGAAGTCTTTAAATGGAAACCATGCAGCCTCACTTTAAGTCTAGTTTTCTACATAAAACAACGCTGTCAGTATATTAAAAAAAAAGAATATATTGCAAGGTTGTGTTTTTTCAAGCTGAATGTTCTGTGGCTGGTATGCTCATCCAAAGGCCCAGAACAACCATGCAGACTGGAAAATATGATTAAATTCTGGTTAGGTCAATGACTCGTTAACTAGACAAGCTAGACAAGCCATAGGCTGAATGTTAGCCAGGGAACTGGTAACCTTAAAAAATCACAGCTGCAGTTCCCAAATTTGTATCTTGACAGATTTACTTTAAGCCTTTTCACTTTAATCAGCCGTGGTGTGGTTCCGTACTTATTACCGACCAAAATCACAAATCCATATTTCAGCTGTGACCACAGATCTTCACATTATGTAAGTCTACCAGTTGAGATGTAACACTTTTGTTTTCAGTGCATCTTGCTAGTAGTAGTCATCATCACCCAATGTGAACCCAAATAGAAGAGAGGTTAACCAACCTCTTCATTGAAGCAAACCCATTTCTTTGCTATGTACAAGTGCTGGAAATCTGTTCTCTCCATATGTTATTGTTTTATATTAGTCTTGTTGCTCTACACAGTCAGGGAATGTTATGACTCTTTAATGGGATGTCATGCCTAAGCACTGCAAAACCCGATACCCCAATAAATTGTCCTGGTGACATGAATGTCGTTCCTTTCCCATCTGCTGTTCTAACAATCATCTTGTTGTTTGACAGACGCATGTTTTGCTGTTTCCATAAGTAAATAGATCAGAATATAAGACTGCATCCAGTAACAGGGCAAGAATAGAAGGCAAATCCACACTTATGCCGCGTACACACGGTCGGAATTCTCGTCGGAAAAAGCTCTGATGGTTTTCCCGTCAGTTTTCCGACGGAATTTCGCTCAAACTGTCTTGCCTACACACGGTCACACCAAATTCCGACGGTCTGTAACACAGCGGCATAAAACACGTTCGACAGCACTATAGAAGGGAAGTTTAATGCTTCCGAGCATGCGTCGAATTGTTTCCGAGCATGCGTCGGAATTTTACGTTTCGGAATTGCATACAAACGATCGGAAAATCCGATAGAAAGGTTTTCCGTCGGAAAAATTAAGAACAGGTTCCCAATCCAAAGTCCGTCGGAAATTCCGACAGAAAAAGACCGATGGGCATAAACGCGGTCGGAAAATCCGTTGAAAAGCTCCCATCGGACTGTTTCCATCGGAAATTCCGACCGTGTGTACGCCGCATTAGGATCAGGGAAGTATTACTCAACCATGCTGATGATTTTTCTAATGCCCGGTACACACGATCGGATTCTCCACCAACAAATGTTGGATGTGAGCTTGTTGGCTGAAAGTCCGACCGTGTATATGCTCCCTCGAACATTTGTTGTCAGACTTTCCGCCAACAAATGTTGGCTAGCAGGTTCTCAAATTTTCCACCAACAAAACTTTGTTGTCGGAATTTCCGATCGTGTGTACACAAGTCCGATGCACAAAAGTTCATGCATGCTTGGAATCAAGCAGAAGGCACCGCACTGGCTATTGAACCTTTTTCTCGGCTCGTTGTACGTCTTGTACGTCACCACGTTCCCACGTTCCTAATTGTTGGGCAACATTTGTGTGACAGTGTGTATGCAAGACAAGTTGGAGCCAACAACCTTCGAACAAAATTTCACGGTTTTGTTGTCGGAAAGTCCAATCGTGTGTACGGGGCATAACAGTTCGGCAGTGAGCAGCTTATTGGTTGATTTAAGAATCTTAATATAATCCAACTGGGAAACAATAATTGCCAGAAGTTCCAGTAGGGATTGGATGATTAAGTTTGTTGTACCCATCTAATGCAGGGTTGCATGTGTAATGCCACTGGAACCTGGCTGGTGTTGCAAGATTCCATTCACCAGGACCTGAGGCAACCTTTTCCAAAGTTTTACAGTTTAAAGCAAGACTGATGAAATAGGAACCACCACCCTAGAGACATCCATTTGACATCTGGTGTTTTAATGCAATCTTTTAGGAGCATCACCAAATCAGTGTTTTGTTTTGTTTTTGTTTTTTATTTGAAGGGGAACTGAACCTTAGAAGCTCTGCCCAAAACACAGCAGGTAGCAGTCAAAGAACTAGTTGTTGCCTCTGGTCTACCTACAGCTGTTCTTTCCCCATTACGTACCATTACGTACCATTACGTACCATGCCTTGTTCTGTTTTGTTTCTCTGTGTAGAGGTTGCCATCTTGGTAGAGGCAGGACTTTGCTTCCTTATGAACCAAGAGGGGTCTGGCTGCAGACTGGAGCTCCACTCCAGACAGGAAACATGTGACTTCCACACGTTTTTTTGATCAACTTTAATGTAACAAACAACCAATAGACACAACTCAAGTAAGTGGAGGTCACATGTTTCCTGTCTAGAGTGGAGCTCCAGTAGTTCCAGTCTGCAGCTGGTACCCACAGGGGTAATAGGGGTGCCTGGGTGCCTCAGGGTCTGGGGCACACAAACATCTCCAAATTCAGATCTCACAGCACAATGATCGCTGCAGATCCGAGCACAGAAATCAATATTCTTTGAGCAGTGTTTCTGTAAAGAGAACACTTTCAATTGCAGTAATAAAAGCCCCTTTAGCACCCACTTACATTTAAAAAAAATTCACAACATTAATCCCTTCAGTGCTGTTTGATCACTGCTTGCATGCAATGGTTTGTAGCAAGGTACTGGGCCCCAGAGGCCTAATGGCGACCTCAAGGGTTAGGGAGAGCTGACATCCTTCTTTGTAGAGTGGGTTACCAGGCATGGTGGGTGTGATGCAAGAATAAATGATGGGCGCCAGTCACTACATAACACACGTCCACCCAGACTGCCATCCCGGTGGCACAGAACCCCCGATCACCTTACTCCACCCAAATAAATAGGCTCTCCCAGCAGGCCAAGGGACTGAAAGAAATCCCCGCCAATTGGCTGAGACACCCCATCCATTCATGATCTGACCTTGCTAAGCCCCTGTCAATCTAATGTCACCAGCACAGTGCCACCTAGCGACAGAAGAGAAAAGGTGCAGCAATTACAGAATTTAGGGGGGAATCAGTGGATCTTCTCTAAATCAGCCAGGACAATTACTACCTGGCAAACTAAATGTGTTAGCAATCCTGTCTAAACACCAGGATGCTACAGGTATCTGGCTGCAGACTGGAGCTACAGCAAACATGTGACCTCCACTTACTCTAGTTATGTCTATTGGTTGTTTGTTACATGAAAGTTGATTTTAAAAAAAACTTTGAGCGGAGGTCACATGTTTCTTGTCCAGAGTGGAGCTCCAGTCTGCAGCCAGATACCCTTGTATGAACCTCCAACAAGAAGAGCAGTGAGTCCCAAAGTACTGACGTCACCAAAGATTTGTGCTGGAAGTGGGGATTATAGCAGGGGGTGGATTTGTACGTGGAGGATGCACGTACAAATTAGCAGATTAGCGCTCAAAATGGTTTGGGGGGGTTTGCTGGTACATAATGCTCATATATCTTGGGGGAGGGTGCAGTTTGGTACAGGGTTCTGGATGACCTTGTACTGGCACTGCTGGACACCTTTCAGAAAGTCCAAACATGCACAGGACTTTTCTAGGGTCTGAAGTGGCAAATAGAGCAGTGAAGAAGCGTACACATAATATGAATGAGTCTGAATAATGACTTATCCCTCTCCCCTGTCCATTGTGTACAGATGGCTCTGTAGAAAGTTTCAATCAGAGAGGGGAGCCAGAAAGCAAACAACTGTGTTCTCTCTTTATAAAGAAATACTTAGTGAATCATATGTCATGAATGCACCCTATATCAAATTGTATAACAGAGATTTTATTTAAATTGTAGAAAAATAGGCAAAAAAAATCAGTTTAAAAATGTGAGCCTAAACAAATAAAATACATTGACTCTAACTGAACCATTAAAGTTTCCTTTTTAAATGGGCCCATAAAAGCTGTACCAGCACCATAAATTATTGTTAAAGTGGTTGTATATCCATTTTTACCTACAGGTAAGTCTATAATAAGGCTTACCTGTAGGTAAAATGAATATCCCCTAAACATGTAAGGTTTAGGACAGGGATATGCAATTAGCGGACCTCCAGTTGTTGCAAAACTACAAGTCCCATCATGCCTCTGCCTCTGGGTGTCATGCTTGTGGCTGCCAGAGTCTTGCTATGCCTCATGGGACTTGTAGTTCTGCAACAGCTGGCGGTCCGCTAATTGCATATTCCTGGTTTAGGAGATATTCACTTTGCATGCTACCGCTGATTTCAGTGGTGCATGCACTGTAAAGGTCTGGCTGAGAGTCCGGCGGACTATGCCAGACTTTACCGGAAAGAAGTCTCCCACACGCATGCACAGGAGGGACCTAATAGCGGCTCCGGCCACTCAGCGCCAGAGCCGCGAACCCGGAAGACACGCCGAGGGGGAAATGTCAGCTCCCTCGGCGGTGACCGGGATCAGATGCCGACGCCTTGTTCTAAGGTAAGTATTTCATAATGAGCTAGTATGCGGTGCATACTAGCTCATTATGCTTTTGCCTAACAGGTTTTAAAAAAATAATAATAATTTGTACGGGTATACAACCGCTTTAACTAAGTGCTAATTAGGAGCTCTACTGATCCTCTCAAACAGTCCTTATATATCTAAACATCTACCCTCTTTCCTTCTTTGCCAGTCCCCTCCTGCACACGGTAATGTTGTTTTACAATTCCCACCCACTGTGGTGCCACAAAAAGCAGTGCCACTAAAAAGTCACCACGGACACCACTTAGCAGATATTTAGAGCTGCTGTCAAATCAATGTATTTTCAGTGTGAGTCACTAAACATGACATTTTCTCTGGTGCACTTAACTTTTGCACAGAGCTACATATACATGTTACATTATATAAAGCTTTTCATCTTGTTAAAGTAAACAGGGTCTATATTCCTAAGAGTTTTCTTTTTTATGTGACATTAAGGGAGTGTAAATGTATTTTCTTGGAATCAAGACACATTGTAGAAAGATAAATGGGAGCGTTCAGTATTTCATTGTAGGTAATCTCCATAACATCTTCCAGCAGTGTAACCCAAGATGGTTTAGCTGAAATACCGCTGTATACGGGGTATTGTATTGCAGAGTTCCAAAATAGAACCTGACATACTATTTAGACACATAGCACAATATTGAACTCTCAAGTATGTATGTTGTTAAAGGATACTGAGAAATTGGTAAGAAATGAGTAACGTTGGAGGTCAGCCAGGCACCAATGTAAACACCATTGATATAATGATACAGCTAAATGGAATTGTGAGAAGAGGTAGTTATGCCTGGTTTTGGGGGAATGTAAATGTAGTCTGAAATTATTACTCTTGTTTTACATTGTACAGATGAAATAATGAATTATCTATCTATCTATCTATCTATCTATCTATCTATCTATCTATCTATCTATCTATCTATCTATCTATCTATCTATCTATCTATCTATCTATCTATCTATCTATCCATCTATCTATCTATCTATCTATCTATCTATCTATCTATCTATCTATCTATCTATCTATCTATCTATCATTATTATCTATCTATCTATCCTATTCTTTATCTGCATTTTTCATTTATGTAAGTGGTCTGCAAACTGTTGCCCTTTGTTTGCCTTTATCTGACCCTTGGGGCACTATTCCTCCCTCTGACACCAAACATGGGCTATATTACCTCCCACTGAAACTAATGATGGGGCACTATTCCTCCCCCTAAATTCTAAATGGGGGCCATTGTTTACTACCACTGGCCACAGTCTAGCTTCTCTAATGTCCGATAGACAGTAAACTGACCCTTTGTTTAGATAGTTTTGAGACTCCTGTATTAACTGAATAATTTGAACAAGTTGCTATATCAAATACTGAGGAATATGTACACTATATTACCAAAAGTATTGGGATGCGTGCCTTTACACGCACATGAACTTTAATGGCATCCCAGTCTTAAGCCGGGTACACACGATCGGATTTTCTGACGGGAAATGTGTGATGACAGGCTGTTGGCTGAAAATCTGACCGTTTGTACGCTCCATCGGACAAGTGTTGTCGGATTTTCTGCGGACAAATGTTGGAAGGCAGGCTTTAAAATTTTCCACGGACAAATGTCTGTTGTCGGATTTTCCGAGTGTGTGTACACAAGTCCAAACACGCATGCTCGGAAGCAAGGACAAGCCGGAAGCGGTCGGTCTAGTAAACTAGCATTCGTAATGCAAAATTAACATTCGTGACGTGGCAAATTATGAAATCTCAAAATGCAGCGCACAATTCTCTTCTTCTTTATTTAATGAGATGATAATGAAGCTGCTTTGCTGGTGATACTGACGGAGTTATGGCAAACGTATTTTAAAAGGCTTTTATTTTCTAGCGATATCAAGAATAATATTAATATGCTTTTTTTTGGGGGGGGGGGGGTTACCACAACACCATTATCCCGTAGTTTATAAGATCAAAGATACGATGTTGGTGTCCCTTTTTTTTTTTCCCCAATTTTACATTGTATTTTTTAAAATGTAACTGCCTAGTCCCAAACTGTCATTTGAAGTAAAACGCATAGCCAAGTATTATTCTCCACAAGTTTTTAATTGTGCATTAAAAAAAGAAAATAAATAAAATTAGACATGCTATCTGCCAATAGAAATTAACCAAACAGTGCATTCTATGCATCCAAAAATATAGAAAATATAACAAATCAAATCATTATTCAACCAAAAAATTAAATAAAAGCCTCATGTATGTGTCCTGCTTCTTAATATAGGGGGTCAACAATGCCAAGAGTTGGTGAAAGCAGGGGTCCTTCATCCGGAGATAATTTCAAAAATCATCTGGATTATTCTCCTTGAGCTCCCCCAGCAAAGGCATATGACATAATTGGTCACGATTAATAAAGCAACCAATTTTTGGTCCAAGAAATCCTCCTCCTTATGCTTTTTCGACAGGACACAGGGGCACTGGTAGCCAGACACACGATGGATAAAAACCCTCCCTGCCTGACTTAAATAAAAAGTAAGTGTGCGTTTTATATATATTTATAATTATATATATATATATATATATATATATATATATACACACTTACTTTTTTGCTGACAAGCCAGGCAGTGTTCGTATTGATTTGAATTTTATATATAATGTATATTAAAAAAATATATATATATATATATATATTAAAATCAATATGAACCCTGCCTGGCTTGTCAGCAAAAATATATATATATACACACAGACGCACGTGTGTTTGAGCTTTGGTTTGAGGTGCACACCCTAATGCAATAGTCTGCGCACGCCTATGCCTGCGGACTAAGCCCCCGTACACACGGTCTGAAATTCCGACGGAAAATGTCCGATCGGACCATGTTGTCGGAAAATCCGCCCATGTGTGGGCTCCATCTGACTTTTTCCCTCGGAAAAAATTTGAGATCCTGCTCTCAAATTTTCCGACAACAAAATCCGATCAGACTTTTTCCAAACGTGTGTAGAGAATTCCGACGGACAAAGTGCCACGCATGCTCAGATCAAATTACGAGACCAAAGCTATTGGCTACTAGCCTCTACGTAGTTCCGTCATACGCAACGAACGTCACCACATTCAGAATGATCAGATTTTCCAACAACTTTGTCCGACCGTGTGTATGCAACACCAGTGTCGGACAAAATCCGTCGGAAAAAATCAGACGTATTTTGTGGTCGGAATTTCCGACCGTGTGTACGGGGGCAAAGACTGGGATTCCATTAAAGTTCATGTGCATGTAAAGATAGGCATCCCAATACTTTTGGTAATATAGTGTATGTCTATTGCAGTCTTTTATTGTTGGTATTACAATTGTAGCGCCACCGCCAAAGGAGCCGCTTGGTAATTTTGGATTCTCTGTTCTGTGCCTCCGCTCCAAGAACAAACTCAGCCCCTCTGAAACAGCTGGTTCCATAAAAAATCTCTGCAAGCACGTATAGAGACTGTGAGTTTATACCAGGAAATAGACACACGCTCCTTTAGTGATAATTGCACTTCATCTATTGGGTTTGGAATAAATGGCAGTAGAACATAAATGAGCAGATAAACACAGCAGATAAATTTGAACACAATCTGCTGGCAGTAATAACTACGTCAAAGTGACTAAGATGATGTTCTATACCACTAACTGAAATCAATACGTGAATTAGCATATCAGCTATAAACAATGTAAATAAACAATAAATGCAGTATGAATGAATGAATATGGATAACATACTCGAAGGAATTGGCTGAGGTATGGTGAAGCGTCTCCTAAGAGGTACCTATATAACTAAGCAAAGAGACAAAAGGTCTCCGGGTAGCAACTGTTAGGGGTAGACAGGTGCAATTTGTTTAGTTCCGAATTCGTTTTTCGTTAAAATTTGTTATATTCGTCAATTCGTTAGCATACAAATGCACGAACGGTTTACAAAACATTCTAAAGAAAAACGAACTACCGAAAAGAATGAATATGGAAAACAACGAAAATACGAAATAATTAAATTAGAAACAACGAAAATACGAAAGAATGAAAATCCGAAAAACGAAAACAGAAACAACGAAAATACCGAACAAAGATTCAAAATAACGAAAATCTAAATGAACGAAAAATCGAAATTACGAATATTCGGAAAACGGAAATCAAAACAACGAAAATACGAAATAACGAAAATTCTGCTGATCGAGAATTCGAAGGAACGAGTTTGTTAGTTCTGATTCTGAAATTTTCCATCCAGAGTCCGGATAGGGTGTGGTTGGGTCGGTGGCACTGTTTTGGTGGATTTGTGAGTTCTGACTTGTGAGAGAGAAATTCTTTGTTTCTTAAACATATAAATAGCATACACATTACGTAAAATTACGAATTATTCTCCGATTACGAATCTACGAAAACAATGTTACGAGAGTACGAATAAATGAGGCAGTCAATCTCACGAAAGTACGAATGTAATTAAATCTACAAAAATACGAATTTCGAATCAACGAAAACTAAACTCTCGGAAATACGAATCATATCAAATCAACGAAAATATAGCTCTTACGAAAAAGGAACGCGTCCGAATATGAAATATATAACGAAAATACAAATTTCGAATCAACGAAAATTGGAAATACGAATCAACGAAAAAATAACTCTTACGAAAATACGAACGAGTCCGAATACGAAAACCCGCGTCTTACGAAATTACCAATCGTTACCAATCAATGGAAACGAACAGAAACAAAACTAAACAAAACTAATTTTTCTGTTGTGCACATGTCTAGTTAGGGGGCAGTCTTTAGTCCTGACTCTTTAGCTGGCTAAACGTTGATGTAACTAACCATTGACGCACTTGAAGGCAGTGAACAAGGCTGCAGGCAGTACTATAGCTAAAAGGTAGCTACAGTAGGTGGTTCCTAATGGCTCAGTCTCTAGTGGTGGTATCTAGCAATGGCCACAAGGGCCCTCTTACCACACCCAGCAACACATCAGCAGAGTTCCCTCTGGTTGGGAGTCTCCTCACACTGGTTGCCTGTGGTGACTCTGGTAGGCAGTGAAAGACAAAACCAGAGAAAATTTTCAGCTCAACTCACCAACCAGTCTGCTTACCAATTTAAATTAACCTGTCCAACAGTCTGCATTAAAAACATTTTTTTTATTTTTTTTTATTATATATTCTTTATTTTCTGCATACTTTACAAAAATACATACATATACCGTTTTTATCAGCGTATAACATGCACTTTTTTCCCCTTAAAGTCAGGGGGAAACCGTGGGTGCGTTTTATACGCCCCGCCGAACCCTGGCCGATTGTGAGCTCTCGGCCGCTCTTGGCGGTTTTCGGCCGCTCTCGGCGGCTTTCCGCCATTCTCGGCGGCTTTTGGACGCTCTCGGCCACTCTCGGGCATTTGGGGGTATCCTGATGATGTCTCTTTAGACGAAATGCATCGGGACGAGCCCTGCTGATGTCATTGCGTTACCCACAAACTTCAATTTTAAGCATTTGATCTACTTTCTAAATGTGAGTGTTTCCAATTTTCTTTTAATAAATTTTACGTTTATACAAATTCACGCTATGTGGAGTATTTTCTTTTTTGGTCATGCTATTTTGAATACTTGAGAGGATTTGGTCTGACAAGTTGGCGGCTTCTGAAGACCGCTTCTTGGTGGCATCCCTTGACCAATTGGATTGCCTTGGAACTTAATCTGGAACTCAGACATGGAGGTCCCATGTTTTGGTGGTTGCACCATAAGCCTTGTTGACTCACTGAGCATATGCCCATTTGAGTCCTCTCACTCCGTGAATTTGTACCATCAACCCCTTTTTGCAATACCATTCGCTGCTAGTGGAGGACCATATGGACGCAATCCTGATCGGGGGACCATTCCATCGATGTGACGACTTGATCGTTCGGTAAATCATCTGAGGAAAGGGCCCTGGCTGGTCAATAGCCACAGGCGTTAAAGTACTTCTAGCTGGAAAGCGCACACTTCACTCGGTGGTGGAATTTATTCAGCAAAGTCACTGCAACTGTGCAAATCACTTCAAGCTGTCACTCAACCATTTACAGTCTTGGACAATATTTTGAACCACTTATTTCTGATCACTATACCAAAGGAACAACATCCTTGTTTTTCCACTAGAAAATTCTTCTTTTTTACAGGCATTTGTTCAATCACAGGACATATGATTGGTTTATTTCAACAGATGAGATTTTGATTTCTTAATTTTCCTTCATCACATGTTTTCACTTTTTGGTTAATTTTCTAACGCAACCTTTTTTGAATTTATGAGTATCAGTACTCGTGCAAATTCTCCAATACATGAAACCGATACTTTCAGGCTTGCTTCTTTCAGCTGTCAGCTGGATTCCCCCACTGACGGAAGAAATGTAAAAAAAAAAAAAGAAAAAGCTGGCAATTATTGGTTGTTAAGGAGCAGGGCTGCTGCATCCTTAACAACCAATGACTTATTCAGCTGCCAGTGGGGTTCCCCAGTTGACAGCTGAAGTGTAAACAAAGTCCCAGCAATTGGAGCTGTCAAAAAAATAAAAAAGCAGCTGTCAATGTTTATCAACAACATTTCTCAGCCACTGAAACAGAAAGATAAAAAGAAACATTGTTTCTTTTTGTATCTTTCTTTTATTTCATCTACAGATCAAAGGGATGAACATCGATCTGCACATAAAGACAGTTTAACCGCTTGCCGTAAACGTCGGCAGAATGGCATGGACAGGCATAAGGGCGTACAGGTACGTCCCTTTAAATATGCCGCTCTGCCATCACTTGCATCACTTGCGCAACGCTGGCAGCGCACGCCGGTCGGGACCTCCATGAGTCTAGTCGCGGGTCCCGCGGACTCGATCGCCGCGGGGATACCCGCGATCGTCTCACAGGGAGGACGAACGGGGAGTTGCGGAAGTAAACAGCATCTCCCCGTTCTGCCTAGCAACAAGTGACACTGATCTCTGCTCCCTGTGATTGGAGCAGAGATCAGTGACTGTCAGACACAGCCACGCCCCCCACAGTTAGCAACACGCTCCTAGTACACACTTAACCCCTACACTGCCACCCCTGGTTAACCTCTTCACTGCCAGTGTCATTTACACAGGAATCAGTGCATTTGTATAGCACTGATTGCTGTATAAATGACAATGGTCCCAAAAATGTGTCAAAAATGTCCGATGTGTCCGCCATAATGTCGCAGTCACAAAAAAAAATGATCGCTGATCGCCGCCTTTACTAGTAAAAAAAATTATTAATAAAAACGCTATACAACTATCCCCTATTTGTAAACGCTATAACTTTCGCACAAACCAATCAATAATCGCTTATTGCAATTTTTTTTACCAAAAATATGTAGAAGAATACGTATCGGCCTAAACTGAGGAAAAAAAAAAATAATATGTTTTTTTTATATATTTTTGGGGGATATTTATTATAGCAAAAATTTAAAAATAATGTGTTTTTTTACAAAATTGTCGTTCTTTTTTTGTTTTATAGCGCAAAAAATTAAAACCGCAGGGGTTATCAAATACCACCAAAAGAAAGCTCTATTTGTGGGGAAAAAAGAACTTCAATCTTGTTTGGGAGCCACGCCGCACGACCGCGCAATTGTCAGTTAAAGCGACGCAGTGCCGAATCGCAAAAAGTGCTCTGGTCTTAAGCCAGCATAATGAACCGCTCTGAAAGTGGCTAAATCAACCTGTCTAGTAAAAAAAAAATATACATTTTTTTTAAATTTTAATTAAATATTCCTCTGTTTAACTATTTGTTAACACTTAATTTACTCTAATAAGCCTTATTTAACTCCTTATTCTCCTTCTCCATTTAATTATTATTTTCCTGCTGATTTTTTTTGGTCACTTCCATTTTACAAACTATTAACATTTAATTTTTGTTTGCTTTGTTCATTAATATTTTTACACCTTTACCATATGCTTACACGTCTCACATTGAAAACAGCGCAAATTTTTTATTTATTTTTTATTTGTTATTAACTTTTCAATGCCTTGTACCATTGGTGACAGCTGAAGTGTAAACTAAACAGTTGCCGGTAGGTATCGATAATTGGTATTGATGCATACTAAAATAAAAGTATTGATACCCATACTCGTTGTAAAAAAAAAAAATGGTGTTATTTCATCCCATTCCCTCCAATCAATTGCTCCAGGCTAACTGGACATCATCAGTGTCATGTCTGGAAACCATGAGTATGAAGTGCGGCTTGTTGGTGCAATGGGGGTGCATAGCCTGTCAGATTATTTTGATACTAGTAGAAACCAAAATGTAGTAAAAAACTGACTTTGAGTCTATCTGCCCCTCCCGCACCCCCACAAATTAATACTGCCCCGTGTGCCTGGTCAACTAATTATTATTCAATATTGTTACCTCACACAGAATCAGGAGTAGTGGAGAATCAGCTACCTAGTCAGACCCAGAGAACACTATTTTGTTGGCATAAGAATGTAGCTGCCCGTATTAGCTTTTGAAGATAGTTGGCAGCATGGAATGCAGGCAGGCCCAGACTTTGACCACTTTATTGGTACTATTCAGTAACTTTACAAGTCTGGCTGAATACATTCAGCAACAGTTTCATTTTTCAAAAAAACTGTTCCATTTAACATTAAAAATCAGACTCCAGACAAGTGACATTTCCTAGGTTGAGATGTTTTCATCAGTCTACTGCAGGCATAAGGAAGCATTTCCTCAGTCTAGTCTCCAGTCTAGTCTCCTCTCCTCCAGTTATCAGATCACAACATTCTAAATTAGGGGGGGATTTACTAAAACTGGAGCACTCAGAATCTGGTGCAGCTGTGCATGTTAGCCAATCAGCTTCTAACTTCAGCTTGTTCAAGAAATCTTTGAGAATAAAACCTGGAAACTGATTGGCTTCTATACAGAGCTGCACCAGATTTTGCATGCTACAGTTTTAGTAATCAGTAGGCCAGCATCTTTGTCCAGGAAAAAGATAAAGACCCCCCCCCCCCCCCCGATACACAATACTAACATGCAGGCATGTTAGGGGAGGCCGGTAGGGTCGTGGGATAACAGGGTGGTTGTCACATCCTCCATGTTTCCTTCCTCGTTGACCAAGCAAGGGTCACATGAGAGGCCTACTCCAGGGTGGGTTCTTATGGGCTAAGCTAGGCACTTTGGATAGGGTCACTGCATTACACATGGGTTACCTTGACTGGAACAGATGACTGAGTAAACTCTCTCTGTGTACTAAATATCACCACGGCTACTTATTCATTTAAGAGGGACACACAGAGCCCTTGCCCTCTCCACCTGTCCAGCGTGTCACCGCTACCTCTTCCCAGTAATGGTATGGGGTCCCTCCGTGCACCTATCATGAATTTCATGCGTGCACTTCATTTAACTCTTCTTCTTGCTTACCTGTGTATAGGCTGAGGGTCCCAGTGGTGCAGATCTGCAACCGTTGATCTGGGAAACTGAACGCTGCAGAAGGAGTGCCGACAACACCTACCCTACTGCACGGAGCTATCTCACCTTTCACACGTACACGATTACACAGGTCACTAGAGAAACCTTTGTTACCCTAAGTAACCACTTGTATCTTCACACTGTACTAACTCTTGTAGCGTTATCTTAATACCCCAATGTGCTTAATGACCTAAGCTGTGTAGACTGTGTGTGCCGGTTACTTGCATTACACCCCTTTAATAACTTCAAACTAGGCAAAGTTTAAAATGCTTTACCTGGATACATTAACATACACAAACAACAGTCCAAAATAAAGTGCAGTCTTTTCCCTAACACCCCTAGTCCCTAACTTCAGGCTTGTGGCTGCCCCAGCATACCTATATAGGAAAGAGCTTATTTTTGGCAGAGTACAAGCTTGGTTTCCTCAGAGAGGACTGCAAGTCCCAGCAATCCCCCTTGGTAGTGGGAACTCCCATCTCAGCATGACACTGGGAATCCAGACTCCGGCAATGGCCCAGTCTCTTGTCTTAGTAAGAAAAAAAACCCTGGGTCCAGGCCTCTGTCCCTTTTATAGCACACAGGACCAGGGGATCGAACTTGCATTAACCACTACCTGCCTACAGGCGCTTGGCATGAAAATAATCTGATACTAAGTACTATTTAAGGTATGATTGGTATTGCTGAACCTATAATATATATTCCATAGCCCTCCTACTTGTAGAAAGGGATCCATAATATTGTCCACTTAGTTAATGAAAGATAGCCAAAAGCCAACTCTTCTACACTTCACAGTGGTTTAGCAAAAGAGTTTTTGGTTCATGTTAGCCCACCTCACCATGACCTGGTTATACTTTCTCACCACTGAAGACAATTTGATTGGTCAAGATTAACAGCAATTGATTCTAAGCCAGCTTTCAGCACATGCTATGTCTTCTTCGGATCCTGTCAAGGATGAAAAATTACATTTTTCCCTGACATACCAGGGGTTTGATGACATTCGGCTTTTTAGGGCAAGTGTTAAACAGACAGGTAATAAAATACTGACTGATCCATGCAGATGTGTGGCATATAGAGGCATGATTCCATCTGGTACGCATCAAAGAAAATCTTCCTGGTAGTTTTAGAACCCTTGTGTCAGAGGTTATCTTTACTTGAATTGGTTTCTGATTCTATTTCCAGCTATAACTTTATGTCTTTGAAAGGACATAAACATGGGAGATGTAACTACTGACTCATTGGGGATGATTTACTAAAGGCAAATAGACTGTGAACTCTGCAAGTGCAGTTGCTCCAAAGCTTAGTATATGAGGAAAAGCTTTACTTTGCAAAGAATACGCAATCATGTGCAAGGGAAAAAAAAAAAAACAGCATTGTTGCTTTCACATGTGTACCATAACCCCTTGGGGCGACCTTGAATTTTCTGGGCTTACCAATTACCTCCTCGTAGCTCGTCCTTTGTTGTCTAGGGGTTCCCAGGGTTAGTACCCAGTAACTTCAGAAGCTGACACACAAAAGTCCTTTTGAGGACTTTTATTTGCAAGGGTAACATCCAACTATAACACAGTTTCTCAATTGGGAATAGAGGGCACGGGTGATAAAACTCAGGCACTTAGAACTGCGGACATCAATTGAACGTCTCTTAGCCCAGAGAGTAGCCACTCGCAACTGGGTGCTTCACTGCTGGATAAACCGCTAACCATAGATTTAGCAGCCAACATGTGATCCGGAAAATTTGCAAAGTCTCTGCCACAGACTAGATTGTAACTGAAGATAAGTTAGGAACCTTTCCCACAGTACCTGGATCTTTCAGCCTTCTTGGCGATACTGTGAGAAATGTGGATTCTCTAGTGTCCATACAACTTCAGCTCCCAGGCTCTTACCGAGCAGCCAGCTTCTTGGCCCTCCTCCGAAGAGTCCTCCCCTGGTCGCTTGTATGAGTTGCCGTGTCTCTCCAATGCCGAGAGCACACCGGGACACCTCTGAATCCTCCTTCAGTTACTGGGCCTCGAACTAGTCAGTTCCAAGGCTCGGGAACGGACAGATCCCCACCCCAGACCATGAGGGCCTCTGGGGCTGGTCAGGGTGACCATGCTTACGGGGACGGCAGACACTCCTGGGTCCGGGACCCCTCACGGGGTAGGTCCGGACCGGAACCAGGAATCAAAGAAGAAGCCGAACCCTGAACACGTGACTTCAGCATCTTAAATACCCCTTCCCAGACAACACAGCAGGGCCAGACGCACCCACTGATTGGCTCCGAGAAAAATTGGTACCTAACACGTCCAACCAGGCTTGGTTCTCAGCCTGTCACAGGTGCCTCACTGCACCTATCACCAGGCAGAACTCCAGTACAGCCCAGCCAAACTGATGCCAAAGTAAAAAGACTTATAGAATTAACCCCCAGAACTCTGTTACAGTTCTGGAAAACTAGATTTACATTATAGCGCACACTTTAGTAAAGTGTCAGCGCTACGCATGAGTGGATGATGGAAGTCAAAAGAGCTTCTGCTACTAGCCTCTGGAGCAACTGCACTTGCAGAGTGCAACTGCACTTTGCCAAGTGCACAATCATTTTGCCTTTAGTAAATCATCCCCATTGCGTAGGCTCTGATGGACTATTCAGTAAATCATGGTACCAGCACATGTATGGAGCCAGTGAAGGAGATACTTTTACCCTGTATACAGTGGTTCATTAAAGCAAGTTTGTTGCTATCTAGAAAAAGAACATTTACATTTTCAAGTGAAAGAAGGTGCTTAAGTTGAAATCTGGTCAACTGATAAAAATCTTGTTATGGAAGCCCCTATCCCATGCAGTAAGGATCTAGGGGCATAACAGAGAGGTACACATACTTTAATCCATACTCACCTGGCACCCAGCACTCTCCTTGGCTCCTATTCCAGCTCTGGAAGGTGTGCAGGTTCTCAACTTGCTCACATATAATACCGCTTGTACAATATCACATCGGCAAGGGGGTGGCCACATGACCTGGGAAGAGGAAGGGCTCCGTGAGCTTGGTCATCCAGCAAGGAGAAAGCTTGTAAGATAAGTAATTCTGTCAATTACATGCCTCCTAGGCCTTTACTATACCAAAGGGGGTGCTACCAAAACAAGATTTTTTATCAGCTGAGAGTTAATACAGTAATGCCTCGTACACAAGATGAGATTATCAGACGAATGACCATACGTTTTTTGTTGCATGCTAAGTGATGTCATGTATTGTATTGTATTTGTATTGTATTTTCGGACGAAGACTGTACTGATTTAAGGAAAATCGTATGATCTGGTATCGTACAAGAAACATTTTCATGTTTGTCCCTTCGGAAAATATCAGATTAACTGTGGTGATCAGCTCTCGAAAAGCTGTGTACTAACCATCAGATTATCGTACAATCACTTCAAAAGCGGTATTTTTCATCCGATTTTCTGATATTGTGTACGGGCCTTTAGTGTTTACTTTGTTGTCTTTAAGAACTATAGCTATCAAAGAATCTTCAGCATCTGAAACTTTTAAATGTGTCAGATGCATGGACCCTGCAGAGTTCTGATTCCATCTCCTGGCCCTTGCTTCCCCACAGGACACAGTTGTGATGTAGTGGCTGGCAGATGGAACCACAGAGTGCAGCAAGGGATCCCAAACATAAATGCTGGATACTAAAGATTCTTCGAGTGGTGTAGTCAATGCTCACTGGGAAGGTATATACTGTATGATAGGCAGGGGAGGGCTGGGCTGGGGGGCAGAGTGGCAATTGCCCCCAGGCTGCCCTAACTTACATTGAAAACGGCCGGCGCCCGCTGCCCGCTGCTATTTTTATGGCTGCAGCGGTCGGCCACTGTTGCATTCCGGGAGTTGTAGTCTACACTCAAGTTCCCAAGCAGCGCAGAGGAAACTACAATGCCCAGAGACCAGAGTCTTGTAGGCAGGGTGTCCGTGACTGGCTGGGGCTGTGGGGCTGGGTGCTGGCTTGCGCTGGCCGTGGTGTGCAACCAGAACTGCATTGAGGGGCACTGGTGAGGCTGCATTGAAAAACCAGCTGGGCATAGATGGTGAGCTGATTCGGTGGTTCAATGGGCCACTTGACTGGACTTCCCCCAGGCCTAAGGCTGCCAGCCCTCCCCTGATGATAGGTTTAAGTTAATAAGCACACCGTTTAAATCTTTTCAAAATAGGTTGACAATGTCAGCCTTCATATTCTGCAGCATGGTTTTAGATGCCTTCTGGTGGGTGCACGGCCAACAATTACACCGTGGGATCCAGGAAACAAAAATGTCCAGTACAGCAAGTAGTAAATCTTTACTGAGGCCTTATTTGCAATAACCATAAATTTAGAACACAGAAAACATCAAACCACCACCATTTTGTAGACACTATAGCCTTTTTTCTTGAGAAAGAAGACTATAGTGTCTTTGTAACTGTTATTGTAATTAAGAGCTCAGTAAATATTTACCACTTGGTGTGCTGGCCATTTTTGTTTCTTATGCCGTTTTACACACAACCGTTTTTTTCCGTCGGAATAAACTCTGATGGCTTTTCTGATGGAGTTCTGCTGAAACTGCCTCGCCTACACACGATCACACCAAAGTCCGACCGTCTAGACGTACAACACGTACGACGGGACTAGAAAAAGGAAGTTCAATAGCCAGTAGCCAATAGCTGCCGTCTCGTACTTGCTTCAGAGCATGCATCGTTTTTGGTCCGTCGGAACAGCATGGCAAGTGTTTTTTCCGATAGGAATTGATTCCTTCGGAAATATTTAAAACATGTTCTATTTCTAGGTCCGTCGAAATTTACAAAAAAAAAAGTCAAATGAGGCCCACACACGATCAGAATATCCGATGAAAAGATTCTGGCAGAAACAGTCTGTGTGGGCCTCATTAGCCTTCAAATTATATCCTCACAGGTTCCTTTTAAAGGTGCAGCCACAATCCACTGACGTTCAAAATGCTTCTTTTATTTCTGTATTATTGTGGATTGATTGTGTTTTGGCGCAATACTGTGCCACCAATCACAGTTCAGCTCTTGTCCCTTTCCAATGTGCAGTATCTTTTAAAGCTGATTATCGGCTCTGAGGCAATAGAGAACTGTATATGATAAGGATATCTTGTAGGCACTGCAAACAATAAGGAGATCTAACAGGAAATGGGCTTCTCTTCCACTATCTTCTTACTGGGTAACTAGACTGCATTGATCTAGTCATGACTTTCATTTTGTGGTTTTGTTTTAAAACTTTGGACAACCAACATGCATTACTAAAAGAGGTTTATTCATAAAAATGCATTGGACAAGGTACATAGCAGATATGACTAGCTGATAGGCATATAATACATACAGAAAAAATATTATTGCACAAGCTTAAAATCCAAAGAGCATTGTAATATACAAACATGCTTGAGTAAAGACTGCATTAATAAGCTTGACGCGTTTCGTGGATACATTCCACTTCTTCAGAAGCAAATGCAGAATTCATGTCTATAAAAAATATATATCCAAAATTACTCTGTTGAATTAAACAAGGATGTAAGGGAAGAAGTTGGTGCGCAGTCTCACTGTGCATCGGCGCCACGCCGTGCGCCGATGCGTATGACGTCACCCCCCAGTGGCTCAGTAGCGTCAGCGTTTTCTCCAGCTCACCGTGTGTTAGGCGTTCCCGCCGATGCTGGCTGTAGTGTGTCAGCTGTTCTGGCGGGAGAACCCTATTCAAACACACACGGCGTGACGCTGGCGGCGTCTTGTGCGGCGACCCTGGTGGGTATATATTGCAGTCCTGGGGGAGGTTTCATTCTTTCTTTTTACACTCGATACTCCTTGGATCACACATGGCAAATTATGATACTCATACCCAGATCACCAGGTATACTCTTTCCCACTCTCCTTCTTTTCTCTCCCCCCTTTTTTTGGGGGGCTCTTTCCTTTTTTCCCCTTTTTTTTTTTTTCCCCCCTTTTTTATGTTACTTTGTCAGTTATTGAATCTCTGGACAGGATTGGTCTGTTGTGGTTCTAGGACGCTGCACTTCATTATCTTATCACTTTTGGTTTGTTTTTTATGGTTGTCTTTATCACACTTTCTTGCTTTTTCTTTTTTTCTTGTTTCATTTTTATTTATTTTTATTTTCGGTTAGTCCTGAAATCCTGGACAGTATTGGTCTGTTGTGATTCCAGGATGTCTTACCATGCTTTTTGTTTTGTTTTTTCATGGGCTTTTTGCCCCTTGTTAGTCACACCACACTGTCTCTGTTTATCACATTGTTGTTATATTCCACATAGATTGGAGCTGTCCGCAGACATCTTCCTGCAGCTCACCCTGTTACACATTTTCTTGCTCCCCTGGAGTGTGGTGTTCTCCGCCTTGGTTGCCTGCAGTTTTGACACCCCAGCTCCCGGCGGGGATATGTCCCGGCCTTCATTTACCAGCTGGCTACAGCATTACATGACTATTTTTAGAGCTGTTAAGTAAGTCATTTGGGGTGTTTGGGTTTTTTCCTTCCTTTACATCCTTGTTTAATTCATCAGAGTAATCTTGGATATATATTTTTTATAGACATGAATTCTGCATTTGCTTCTGAAGAAGTGGAATGTATCCACGAAACGCGTCAAGCTTATTAATGCAGTCTTTACTCAATCATGTTTGTATATTACAATGCTCTTTGGATTTTAAGCTTGTGCAATAATATTTTTTCTGTATGTATTATATGCCTATCAGCTAGTCATATCTGCTATGTACCTTGTCCAATGCATTTTTATGAATAAACCTCTTTTGATCATGTAATATATTTATTTCTTGCAAACACACATCTCATTCAAAATCCCAAAATTTCCCCTTTCCTCCAAGTTTACTAGGGATGGAAGTGATGTGCTCGCTATTGATCATACACTTTATTTAAAGTCCCAAATTCTTCCTTTTATACACTTGTTGCATCTAGGATAGACATGTGCGCCGTCAATAAATTTGTTTTGTTTCATTCCATTTCATATTAAAATGAATTTGTATTTCGTAATTCGTGTCCGAAATTCAATTCGGATTCGTCTGAAATACAAATTTTCGTTAGATTTGTAAACTTTTCGTAACAATTAGGAATTTTCCTTAGGATGAATTTATCATTATGAGGGGCTCCCACCATCCCTGTGTGGAGCTGACTTCCTGGGGTTTTTAACTTCATCATAACGACTGTTATTGTTGTAACGGAATTTGGATCCGAAGTTCGTATACGAAATTCAATATTTCGTACAAAATTTGTATGCAGAAAAATTCGTATTTTGGATTCGTACGAATGTACGAATTTCCTGAAATTCATACAAATTTCCGATTCGTACAAAACTAATCGCACATGTCTAATCTAGTAAGTAATGAACGTTGTCACTCTAGAATAGAACTATAGAATATGTCCCCACCTCCTGTTCTCCATATCATTGGGGAGTGCTTTGTTGTCCAAAAAGTTAGCTGGAGATAATGTAAATGATAGCAGTGCAGTAGAGGCTGAGAATACGGGAAGGTATAAATCCACAAGATTTCTGGCAGGACCACCAAGTACTTTTTTCATTATTGAACAGATATGAAAAATCTTTTAAAGAAAAACTCTCCTCTATCCTGGAACCCATGTTTGACATTGTATCTGTGCAACAACCATTCCCACAATGATCACAGAAATCCTACACATTTTTGATTCCATAAACCCGGGAAAGACCCAGCCCAATGTGCAAGTTATTGCCCCATCTCTTTAATCAATGTAGATTTAAAAATATATGCCAAATTATTTGCCAACAGATATCTACACTTTAATACACCTAGAACAAGTAAGCTTTGTTCCCCATAGAGAAGCACGAGACATCACCATATAAACTCTATCTCTGATACATTATTATTATTAATATTATTATTATTATTATACAGGATTTATATAGCAATAGCACCAACAGTTTGTGCAGCACTTTACAACATGAGGGCAGACAGTACAGTTTTAATACAATAAAAAAAAAAGATCCCCCTGTGTCTTTTATCCATCAATGGTGAAAAGGCAATTGATGCCGTTGACTTGGGGTTCATTAGGGCCACCCCCCAACAAAATGACATACCAGATCCCTTTTTGAATAAAATCATGACCCTATACAACTCTCCCTCGTCTAGGATCTGTGTGAGTGGTCTTCTCTCCAAATCAGTCCACATTCGTAACAGGACACGCCAAGGATGCTCCCTAACAGCTCCTTTATATTCTAATCAAGGGACACTTGGCTTAAGCAATCAGCACCAATGACAATATTCAAGGAATGGTGATAGATGAGCAACGCTACAAGATAGGTCTATATGCGGATGAAATGCTCTTTTATATATCCAAGCCCCATATTAAATTCCCTTCCCTAATAAATGAATTTACATTATTAAATTAATTCAGTCATTTTAAAGTCAACTCACACAAATCAAGAGCACTCAATACTTTATATCTCTACCTCCTGGTGAACGATCACACTTAGTCAATACCTTCCCCTTTCACTAAGCTTGTCAATCTATACAATACCTACACTATAAGTACAGATATCCTCAGACTTACGTGATCTATTTCCCACCACTCTTGCATGACTCCCTTGCCAGATTAAAGTCCTGGACTAAAATGCATCATTCGTGGCTTGGAAGGGTGGCACTATGGATGGATGTACTTTCCCGTATGCTCCAGGCAGTACCAATAACAAAACCCACTGTAGTCTTTTCTAAACTGAAATCTGCATTATTGAGATACATTTGGGCTGGTGCTCCCCCCCCCCCCTGCTTGCTATACAATATCCTTGTCAATAGGAAACAGTATGGCAGTTTTGGCCTCCCACATATAAAAATGTACCATGAATCTGCTCTTCTAGTCCACATAATAGACTGGTTATTTTTGGCTACTTTTCTCCAATACTAATGTCATTTTCACAGATTACACCCCCAAACAGACCCAACTCTTCTGGCCTACCTTTCTGTGTGCCTCACCTTCTAAAAATGTGGGATTTTGCATTGAAGTGGTTTAAACTTACAACACATATTGGCCCACTGACCCAAAATATGGGGTACCCTGTGTTCCCCCCTGCTGTGTCGTGTTCACAATTATAGAGGTGGACCCATGACAATACATCTCCGGTGATGGGTGCTTTTCACAAAGAGCAACTGATGACATTATCAGCACTAACTGCAGGTCTTCTACCCAGAAAAGGTCAGTTTTGACACTATTTTCTATTATGTGGGTTCCTCAAAAAAGCACCTCTTTATCATGATCTGGCCTCGTTTGAAACTTTGTGCCTTCAGAGACACCTGTCCACCTTGTTTCACTTCTGTATGGAATACTGTATTACTTATATTTTTTATACCTTTTTATTTATAAATTGTTTTTAACAGAAAGAGCAATTGTTCAAGACAGTCATTTACACATACAACACATATTTCCTCATTAACATATGTTATATGAATACAAATATCTTACGGTAGTTAACCGCTTGCCGACCGCCTCACGCCGATATACTTCGGCAGAAGGGCTCGTACAGACAGAATCACATACCTGTACATTGCCCTTAACCTCCCTGGCGGTATGATTCTGGCTGGAATTTTGTGCTGAAAGCGGTACAATTATTTTGCATGGAAATTTGGCGTTTTTATATTGTAGGCATGCCATTCTCATGAATAACTCACTTAAATCTGTCCGAACCAGAGTCTAGTAGACATCCCGGGTATGATAAAGTTTGAAACACAAAATCATAAATTATAATATAATAAAAATATATATAAAAATGATTCAATAATGTAATCAAATCAAAAACACAGAAATTTGCTCAGTTACAGAATAGTTGCTGTCATTAAATTTATTGTTTGATGATAAATTGTGATTCTAATTTATTATCGGTGTTTTCTAGCTGGTCTAAAACCACTTTTGACATAAAGGGACACTTTTTGGTTGCTATGGACAATCTCCAGTTTCCAGGCAGAAAAAATATCTTTTTATTATATAAAATGACATGCAGGGCACTGGGAAGACCACTAGGGACAAAGAGGATGTGTATTTTTTGTATACAGTACTGTAATCTGTAAGATTACAGTACTGTATGTGTGTTGTGTTTTTAAACTTTTTTGAATTTGGTGCCGATCTCCGCTCCCGTGCGTCGGAACGTCGCAGGGAACGGAGATCAGCGTCACTCGGCACTGTGTGAATCGAGCGAGCGGACGGCTCGCTCACACAGCGGGGAGACATAGCAGGATCCAGGGGAAAAGGTAAGTAATTCCCCCCCCCCCCCCCCCCCCTGTATCCTGCAACGCAGCCCGAGTCTGGCTCGGGGTTACCGCTCCTGGTAGAAAAAACTCAACCCGAGCCAGACTCGGGAACACCGCCAAGGAGGTTAAAGAAGCGGCCAGTGGGCGCGCGTGCCCGCCGCAAGCTCCATGAGTCGGGTTGCGGGTCCCACGGACTCGATCGCTGTGGGGATATCGGCGATCGCCTCACGGGGAGGAAGAACGGGGAGATGCTAATGTAAACAAGCATCTCCCCATTCTGCCTAGTGACAGTGTATCTGCTCCCTGTGATCAGAGCAGAGATCAGTGATGTGTCACACACAGCCACGCCCCCACAGTTAGAAACACGCCCCTAGGACACACTTAACCCCAACACTGCCACCTAGTGGTTAACCCCATCACTGCCAGTGTCATTTACAAAGCAATCAGTGCATTTGTATAGCACTGATTGCTGTATAAATGACAATGGTCCCAAAAATGCATCAACAATGTCCGATGTGTCCGCCATAATGTCGCAGTCACGATAAAAATTGCTGATCGCCACCATTTAAAAAAATAAAATTATTAATAAAAATACCATAAATCTATCCCCTATTTTGTAAACGCTATAACTTTTGCGCAAACCAATCAATAAACGCTTATTGCGTTTTTTTTTAAACCAAAAATATGTAGAAGAATACGTATCGGCCTAAACTGCAGAAAACATATTTTTTTATATATTTTTGGGGGATATTTATTATAGCAAAAAGTAAAAAATTATGTGTTTTTTTTTTTATAGCACAAAAAAAAAAACCACAGGGGTGATCAAATACCACCAAAAGAAAGCTCTATTTGTGGGGAAAAAAAGTACGTCAATTTTGTTTGGGAGCCACGTCGCACGACCCCGCAATTGTCAGTTAAAGCGACGCAGTGCCGAATCGCAAAAAGTGCTCTGGTCAGGAAGGGGGTAAATTCTTCCGGGGCTGAAGTGGTTAACAAAGGTGACCAATTAAAATTGTATCAGATTCAAGTTAGCCGGTCTTGCCTACCCTGGTTGGGATCAAACTGAAGGCATATACCCGTCAACCTGTTGTTATTTTCAATATAGAAAATGCAATTTCTACTTAACTATAATTTGAGGTAGGTACAATAGAGTTACAAGTTACAGTTTTTTAGATAATTAGAAACTCTATGGTGGACCATCCAAGCTTGCCATTTTTTTTTTTTTAATTAGCTGTAGAGAAGTTTGTATATGCCAACATATTGTGCCTGAATATTCAATCTAGCAATAACCTCTGATAAGTTGGGAACCTCAGAGGATTTCCAAGGACTGGAAATTGTGATTCTGGCTGCTATAAGTGTATGGGCTACTATTGTTCTATATATTATAGGGTATATGTCAAGGTTTATTCCTAGAGGAGCTTTTTCTATGTCCTTTTAACTACCGGTCATCATATGATCGAATTATTTTATGTATATTCAATCAATTATATTTTTCAAAATGTATATGTGTGTTTGCTGCCTACAAAGTCCCAACGATTTCCTTTTTCTTGATAGACTATTATGGATGTGGCAAAAACATACTGGTCTGACATGGTGAAACCCTCTTTTTTGCAATACACCAAAGCCTATGCAGTTTAGAAAACCACTGATAATTTGGAAGAGACATAAATTATGCATGTTTGCTTAAGTTACTTACAACTTTTGTACTTTTCCTACTCTTTAATCTCACCATAATGTGCTGTGCAGCATTGTGGTCTCTACTCAAGATAATGACATTGCAAATGTTCCTGTGCAACTATTTCTTATATTGCTTTTGAAATTAAGTTAAAGCGGAGCTCCATCCTAAAGTGGAACTTCCGCTCATCGGATTCCTCCCCCCTTCCGGTGTCACAATTGGCACCTTTCGGGGGGAGGGGGGCAGGATACCTGTCTTTGACAGGTATCCTTTCCCTCTTCCGGAAGTCCGGCTGTGGCCGCGATACAGGCGTGACGTCACCGTGGGGCGCCCTCCTCCTCCTCCCTCGGCCGCCGGGCTAATAGGAGAGAGGAGCGGGGCCTCGCGCATGCGCAGTAGGGTTCCCGGCGTGAAGCCGAAAGGCTACACTCCCGGGTTACCTTACCCGCAATGGCGGCGGCAGCACCCGACAGCTGATGGAGACATCAGCTGCGGTGCCGACATCGAGGGACTGCAGGACTGGTAAGTGTCCATTTATTAAAAGCCAGCAGCTGCAGTATGTGTAGCTGCTGGCTTTTAATTTTTTTTTTCCCGTAACACCCCTTTAATCATCCCAATTATGTAACACTGCAAAGCAGGAAGATGCTTCTGCATATGTAATAAACAATGACAAATATGTCTGCCCTATGTACATACATAATTACAATCTATACATGGAAACAAGACTTGTAAAAGATGACGGCACATTGATAAGATTGTTTATATTGAACTCATTTTTCTTACATGTTTATCCGAAAACCATTGCAAAGACCGCACATTGTCTTTAGGCAGAGCCCAGCTGATTACAGAACACAATTGTATACAGCCGCGTGCTATTTCCGCAGAGAGAGGCAGCGAGGACTCTGTAGGGTTAAACACTCTAGCTGAGCCTGCTTTCCCTTTCCAAATATGCAAAACGTGATAATTAGTGTATGCCAGCTGTGGAGCACCACATTATAATAATTGTGATTTTCGATTGATTTTGGAGTATTTTTGTTTCACTAACCCCCTTAGCCCAGCATTAATCCCTGTAATTTTACACATTCTGTCCGCTCTTCAGAGAAGTGCATGCCATGCATTTAGTGTCTCTTAAATGCTGAATTGTGGACGGACAATTTCAGCCAGAGATACCAGTTCTGAAGAGCAGTGAGCCGGCGTGTCAGTGAACAGTGCAGCCATTAGATCAAAAACAGAATGCTTGGCACAAGTGCATCTTAGGTTTGAGGATGGTCAATCAGCTGAACATCTGCCTGAGCTACAGACACAGGAAAGGAGACTTCTGGGATTCCACATTATTAGAAAGCAGCTTTTATCCAATATGTGCTGGGGAGGCAGATTTTTAAGTAGATGCTAAAGCACCGTGCATCATAGACAAACACCACGCCTTTTTTTTTTGTTTGTTTGGTTTATAAAATATTGTTTCGACTTTTAATATATATTCTTTTTTCGCATATCAGTTCTGCTGATCTCCTCAAGCCTCTTTCAGCTACTTCATGCACTTAAGCCTTGTACACACGATCAGATTGTTGGCCAACAAAACCGTGGAATTTTGTCCGAAGGGCGTTGGCCCAAACTTGTCTTGCATACACACGACCACACAATTGTTGGCCAACAAACACGAATGTTGTTTTACGGCTCTTTAGCGCCACTCTTTGGGCTCCTTCTGCTAATTTAGTTTTAGTAGAAGTTTGGTGAGTGTTGATTCACGCTTTTCTTTTCGCACTTTTCATTTAGCGCTTTTCAGTTCGCGTTTTTCATTTCATGCTTTTCAGTTCATTTCTGAACGGCCGTCCGTCAACCAGACATGTTGCGGAATCGGAGGAGATAATGTGTTATTTATTATTGGCCTTGGAGTTATTGCTTTGACATTATTTTTTTTGGTTGAATAATGATTTGATTTATTATATTTTCTATATTTTTGGATGCATAGAATGCACTTTTTGGTTAAGTTCTATTGGCAGATAGCATGTCTAATTTTATTTGTTTTGTTTTTTTTTAATGCACAATAAAAAAAATTGTGGAGAATAATACTTGGCTGTGTGTTTTACTTCAAATGTCAGTTTGGGAGTCGGCAGTTACATTTAAAAAAATACAATTGACAAGGGACACCAACATAGTTGTATCTTTCATCTTAAAAACTACGGGATAATGGTGTTGTGGTAACTTTCCTAAATAAAAAATAAAAAAAAGCATAATAATATTATTCTTGATATCACTAGAAAAAGCCTTTGAAAATTAGTTTGCAATAACTCCATCAGTATCACCAGCAAAGCAGCTTCATTATTATCTCATTAAAGAAGAAGAGAATTGTGCACTGCATTTCGAGATTTCATAATTTGCCACGTCACTAATGTTAATTCTCCATTCCGAATGTTAGTTTACAAGACCGACCACTTCTGGCTCATCCTTGCTTCCGTGTATGCGTGTTTGTACTTTGGACTTTTGTCCGACGGACTTGTGTACACACGCTCCGAAAATCCGACAACACACATTTGTTCGTGGGAAAATTTTAAAGCCTGACATTGTCCACGGAAAGTTGGCCAACAATTGTCTGATGGAGCGTACACACCATTGGATTTTCCTCCAACAGCCTGTCATCATGACACATTTCCCATCGGAAAATCCGATCGTGTGTACGAGGCATTACTCCAACAATATCATGGACATCATGGATCTGGATCAGCTTCCTGACAGTGACAATAACAAACCATGCCTGTGGAATGTGTGTTGGCACAGACATTTTTTAGGCCAGCCATAGACAATTTGAATCTCGGCCAGTTCTTAACCTCCCTGGCGGTATGATTATGTCAGATTTTTGAACGTCAAAGTGGTACATTGTTTTGCATGGAAATTTGGCATTTTATATTGTAAGCTTGTAATTCTTAGGAATAACTCACTTAAATCTGTCCAAACAAGAGTCTAATAGACATGCCGGGTATGATAAAGTTTAAAAAGCGAAATCATAAATTATAATATAATGAATAACTATAAATAATTATAAAAAATAATACTATAATAAAAACACATTTTATTCAAAAAACACAGAAATTTGCTCAGTCGTAGAATCATCGCTGTCGTCACTTTCAGTGTCTGATGATGAATTTCCCCACAAATCATTATCACTCAATTCTGCAAGTGATTCTAATTCATTATCGCTGTTTTCTAGCTGGTCTAAAACCACTTTTGACGTAAAGGGACACTTTTTGAATGCCATGGACATTCTCAAGTTTCCAGGCAGAAAGAACAGTATATATGATATAAAAGTGCAGGCAGGGCTCTGGACATAAAACTGATGTGAAATGATTTGATACAGTAATGTAATCTACAGAATACAGTGTATTATGTGTATTATGTGTTTTGTACTTTTTTGAATTTGCCACCGGGCTCCGACCCCATGCATCACAATGCTCGCAGGGAATGGAGCCCAGAACATTAATACATTGGGCGGAGAATTAGGCGGAGGACACAGTGGGAGGACATTGCAGGATCCTGGGGACAAGGTAAGTAACCTGTACCAGGATACTGCGATGCAATCCCGAGTGTGGCTCGAGGTTACCGCTTTTGGTATTGAACCTTAACCCCCGAGCCACACTTGGGAATACTGCTAGGGAGGTTAAGGAACCAGCCGAGATTGAAACCTTGTCAGGGCAGGCTGATTGTACCAAGTTGATCGAGCGATCAACTTGGGTACAACCAGCTTGCCGAATTCACTTGCAGTTATTGATCGTGGCTGCTATAACCACTAGCAATAATCACTGTCTTTTACTGGCCGGGAGCGCTTCCCCTGCCCCTGCCTCCCCACCAGGATCAGAAAATTGCTTGGCGGGAGGTATTCTCCTATTAGCACTGTCTGTGTTGATGGGGGAATCATGGTTGCAGGTAAGAAATTTTGCCTTTAGCCAGCCTTAGTCTCTAATAGGGGCAAATGTGAAAGGAAGCAGAAAAAACATGCTGCGCTATTTCAAATACTGTTAACCAATAATATTCAAATCAACCCACAAAAATATGCATGATTTTCATATATAAATTAAACATTTATATGCAAAGTCCAAATGTGAAATATAGAACATTTAGGGGCTGATATACTAAACCTGGAGGGTGCAAAATCTGGTGCAGCTCTGCATAGAAACCAATCAGCTTCTAATTAATAAGCTTTGACAAAAAAAATGGAAGCTGATTTGTTTCTACGGAGAGCTGCACCAGATTCTGCACTCTCCAGGTTTAGTAAATCAACCCCAATGTGTCCCAAAGAAATGTGATAAAGGTGACCACTTCCATCTACATAAACGATTAGAAGATTAGGGTATGTTGGAAAGAGCTGAGAGATCCTCCACCAGGTAACACCATGCAGGCTTACCAGATAGCTATGACCTTCTAATTACAGAAAGCTCAGAATGCGCATCAACCAAAAAGCCTCATAGGGATCTTCTCAAATAAATGTTGAAAGAAGCAACAGCAAGTAGCTTTCTATATTGTAAACTATATATATATATGCATTATACCTATCTATACCAGTAGGTGGCACTGCAGTGTTATAATATGTATTCTATGGTAATGTAATAAGAGGAAGTGTTTGCTTTCCTCACTATGTAGTTGTATGCTCCTTGTTCCTGTTTCCTGTTTATCATGATTTAAAGACATGTTCTGTCATTCTCCATAAAAGTGAAGCGAATTGCTGTAAACAAGACACTTCCAGCACATTATATCAATACTCTGCAGATCAATAAATTCCTTGGAATGTTAGATATGCTCCACTCATCATAAAGGGTGCATTCAGGGAATTCCTCAATCATACGTCAATCTGTGTGTTTTGATGCCAAATATATAAGCAGAAAACTCCACATAGTGTATACCAGTGAAAAAATCTAATTTAGTAGATCATATTGTCTAATGTGGTTGTTGTGGTGGTGATGTCAGCATTGGCTATAGAGTCATATAGCTGTCTGGCTTCTCAATGTGTTGATTATTTTCTAGGGAGAGATGTCATATAGATCTCATGGACCTTAAGGGTCTGAAATTCTAAAAGACCAGGCCCCCTGCAGGATCAACGCATGACATGCTGTAAATAAACATATCATGAAATGCAAGCAAGACTGTCTCCAGGTCCACAGCGCTCAACTGATGACATGGGAAGGCTTTTTAGCATGCAAAATGGCTTACATTTATTGCAAGCCTTTTTCCACAGACATGACAAATGTGACAGGAACACAGTAGGATGCACTCACTAACACTGGCATAAGTCACAGAACAGTTTTGTTTGGTGTCTATTTGAGCATAGTCCGAATTTTTGGGCCCTGGTGAAGGAGGGGGGTGTGTTTGGCTCCCGAAACGCGTTGAATTTGTTCTGCCAAATTACCATAGACTCTTGGAGGTTTGTTTAGTGCTCTCATTGGACTGTATGGATTTGCAATTCTGGGTCCTTTCTCTTTTCTCCGAGGATGGTCCCTGTTTTGTGGTGTGCTGCCCAACCAGAGCTAGTGGCCCAGTGACAATTTCCGTGACCCTTAGAAAATTGAAACCTAGCACCCTATTTGTTCTTTTGTTTAGAGCACAATAGAGAGACAGCTGTCACCGCATAATAAGACGTTTCTGAACAAGAACCTTCATACCAGATCGTTATTCTTTTAGTGAAAGCTGCAGATTAAAAACAACTTCTTTATGTACATTAACATGTTACCATTTACCGTTGTGGTTTTACATCTACTGTACCAGCACATTCTCAGCTTCAACCTGTTTGGCTGGTTTCACAGGTAGCGCCCCCTTGTGGCGGGTTTCTAAGCCAGTTTCCGCACCAAGGCCTACAGTTACATTTTCAGAGAAGGCTGTTCATGGACCCTAATAACCATCCTTCCGGCTCACCACTTTTTCAGGCTTCTGGCCATGTCAGCTTGTTTGCAAACCTACGAGAGGCCTTTGCCTTGAAGGATCTGCTGAACACCTAGGCCCAAGCTACATAGGGGCCAAAGCTAAAGGACTCATGCACCCACCTCATCCTACTACCACCAAGCAAGTAAACCCTCCTCCACTAGGCCACCTATTGTTTCCAACCAGAACCAGTCTATACCTTCCCAGGTATTGGCTTCTCCACTAACTTCTCTGAAAGAACAAAAGGACAGTCTGACATTCATGGTAGTTGCATGTTGAGTCTCACCAAGCCAAATTTTACCTACTTGTGCTCATAGTTTCAACCAAACACATTGCAGAGGTATTCCTCCCTTAAATACCTTGCAGGCGAATCACTTGAATGACAGGGGCCATCACTTCTGAAGACAAGAAGTCCAGGTTACAGGGAACTCCATCCTGCTACTTGCAAGCAAAACAGCAATGGGCCATAGCACAACAGATGATGATAGGCAGATGTCTTTCCACTCACCATTGTCTGAATGAACTCTTCCCATCTTGAAAACCATAATTAAGACTCTCACCCTAAAATCTGCCGATGTGTGTATGTAAAATACAGCCACCCCAAAACAGGAAACTTGGGGTAGCGCTCATGGCACCTGCTTAAACAGGAACATAGACATGGATTAAAATATGAAGAGGATGCTTACTCAGCAAGTGATTAAATCAGCTGCTAAAAGTGCTTGTCATCTGAGGGTTTAAAAACTTCAGCCCTGGAAGGATATACCCCCTTACGGACCAAGCCCTTTTTTGCAATACGGCACTGCATCACTTTAACTGACCATTGCACAGTCGTCCGACGTCGTACCCAAACAAAATTGATGTCCTTTTTTTCCAAATAGAGCTTTCTTTTGGTGGTATTTGATCACCTCAGCGTTTTTTATTTTTTGCACTATAAACAAAAAAAGAGCGACAATTTTGAAAAAAAGCTATATTTTTTACTTTTTGCTATAATAAATATCCCCAAAAAATATATAAAAAAAAAATGTCTTCCTCAATTTAGGCCAATATGTATTCTTCTACATATTTTTGATTAAAAAAAAATCACAATAAGCGTATATTGATTGATTTGCTCAAAAGTTATCGTGTCTACAAAATAGGGGATAGATTCATGGCACGCCTGCTAGCCGCTGATGAAGGAGTGACGTATGGGTATGTCGTTTTGCCACTTTTCCAACGTATATTGGCGTGAGCCAGTCAGCAAGCGGTTAATATCATTTTAACATAATACGTTAAGCATTAAAGCAAATAGACAAAATGATTATGACGTGATTATTAACCTAATAATTTGTTGCACAGCCTTTAAAGGCAGTCATTGCTAAGGGCTGAGTGTGGACCTTGTTTGCCAGCCCCCCAAAAAAGTTTAGCACCAGCCGCCACTGACCCTGATATAAGGGGAGAATCTGATGGAGACCTTGATGTAGGGGGGACCACCGATGGGGACCCTGATGAAAGGGGACTCTTATGCGGCGTACACACGGTCGGAATTTCCGATGGAAACAGTCTGATGGGAGCTTTTCATCGGATTTTCCGACAGTGTGTATGCCCAACGGTCTTTTTCTGTCGGAATTTCCGACGGACTTTGAATTGAGAACCTGTTCTCAATTTTTCCGACGGAAAACCTTTCTATCGGATTTTCTGATCGTGTGTATGCAATTCCGACACGCAAAATTCCGACGCATGCTCTGAAACAATTCAACGCATGCTCGGAAGCATTGAACTTCCTTTTATAGTGCTGTCGAACGTGTTTTATGCCGTCGGAATTTGGTGTGATGGTGTGTAGGCCACACAGCTTGAGCGGAATTCCGTCGGAATTCCGTCGGAAAAACCGTCAGAGTTTTTTCCGACGAGAAATCCGATCGTGTGTACGCGGCATTACTTGTTCTTTCTCTTTTGTTCTGAATGGTATCGTGCTGATTACAAAAAATCCAGATCCACTAAAACATATTTGTTTAATTGAAATGTATTCATTCTTTTATAAAAAAAAAAATTTCAACTGAGTATTTGGAAACTATACAAGGTCACCCTTGTACTGAAAAGAAACCCCTGCTCCAAGGTAAAGCAGCCATGTTAAGTTGAGTACAGAGATGGATCAGAGGATGGCAAACAACAAAAAGAAATTTGAAGTAGTTCATGGTCATTAGAGCTGGTTACAATATGTTTCCTTTTATCCTACAGAGTTGATTATTTTTGGGGAGAAGTACAGGGTGGTGTAATTCTATTTTACAAAACCAGGCTACAGAGAGTGACCCCCACTTCCTTTGCTGCCATTGCGCACACACTCCTGCCTCACACCCAAATATTTATCTTTTGTAAGTGATATAAACAATACAGAATGTCAAGACCGGCCCGTTGGGAACATTACACTTGGGAGACTGAGCCATTTTCTACATCAAGTTTATCTGTTTTGCAGCAGGTTTGTTTACTTATGTCAAGGAGCAAGAGATTGAAATATACAACAATAAATGGAATGACTGGTGGCAAGATCACTCAGTAACATTGCTAATGTGTTTGATTTCGGGATAATTGTTATGCCACACAGAGATCTTAGATGTGATACATGTCTTTCAGTGAAATTGTACGCCGCTTTCCATGTTTACATGACATAGCTATTGGTATTGCGTGTATCTCCCATAAGGAATCCAACAGACTAAAGAATTTCAAAATGTAAGTTGTGTGGTGTTTATTATATATTAGGTGTTAAGGGAAACAGAACTGTTTCTGCCTGTCCTTGAGAATTATGCACTATAAACATTAAATAGGAGAAACTGAAGGCATATCTAAAAAAATAAAAAAGAAAAAAGAAAAAAAAAAGAAAAAACATATTTTATTATATACTGTATATATGTATATACACTATATTACCAAAAGTATAAGGACACCTGCCTTCACACGGACATGAACTTTAATGGCATCCCAGTCTTAGTCCGTAGGGTTCAATATTAAGTTGGCCCACCCTTTGCAGCTATAACAGCTTCAACTCTTCTGGGAAGGCTGTCCACAAGGTTTAGGAGTGTGTCTATGGGAATGTTTGACCATTCTTCTAGAAGCGCATTTGTAAGGTCAGGCACTGATGATGGACAAGAAGGCCTGGCTCACAGTCTCTACTCTAATTCATCCCAAAGGTGTTCTATCAGGTTGAGGTCAGAACTATGTGCAGGCCAGTCAAGTTCCTCCACCCCAAATTCGTTCATCCATTTCTTTATGGACCATGTTTGTGCACTGGTGCACAGTCAAGAGGGCCATCCCAAACTGTTCCCACAAAGTACATGAAATTGTCCAAAATGTCTTGGCATGCTGAAGCCTTAATGCTGCGTACACACAATCGGAATTTCCGACAACAAATGTTTGATGGGAGCTTGTGTGTAGGCTCCATCGGACATTTTTTGTCGAGATTTCCGACAACAAAAATTTGAGAGCTGGTTCTTAAATTTTCCGAAAACAAAATCTGTTGTGTGTACACAATTCAGAAGCACAAATTTCCATGCATGCTCAGAATCAAGCCGAAGAGCTGCACTGGCTATTGAACTTCATTGTGACCGTGTTTATGCAAGACAAGTTTGAGCCAACATCCATCAGAAATAAATCCAGGATTTTGTTGTTGGAATGTCCAATCGTGTGTTTTACGCGGCATTAGAGTTCCCTTCACTGGAACTAAGGGGCCAAGCCCAACCTCTGAAAAGCAACCCCACACCATAATCCCCCCTCCCTCCAAGAAATGATTTGGACATGTGCACAAAGCAAGATCCATAAAGACATGGATCAGCAAGTTTCTTATTCTATTCAAAGCTAAATATGTTGGACTTTGTATACAATGTTATAAAAGCAAACATATGTCGGTGAATATGTGTTCTTACTCATCCATGCTTTCGTGATGAGTATTGGAGTATTGGTGAAAAAGCAAGTTTCAAGCCTGGCTCCAGATACTCCACTGGACTTAGGTCTGGTATTTAGCTGCACTATTCTAAGATGTTTAGGTTCATAGCAACTGTGTTAGGGTCATTGTCCTGCAGGAAGATAAACCTCTGTATCAATTTCAGGTCTCTTCAGGTCAATTTTTCTGCTAGAACATTCCTGTATTTCTCTTCATGCAACTTGCTCTCTATCCTGACCAGTTTTCTATTCCCTGCTGATGAAGAGAATCCATACTACATGACCCTACCGCTACCAAATTTCACCATGGGGATCTATGGGGTCAAAATGTTCAGTTTTGCGCTCATTAAGCCAGAAAATCTTTTCCCATGTGTGCTGTCTCCCATCTGCCAATTGGTACAGTCCAAATAGGCTTTTGTATGGGTTTTTAACCTGTAGCTTCTGCTCACTCTTCTATTCCATGAAGCCTAGCTTTGTGGAGTTCCAATATATAGCTATCCTAAGGTCAGACCAACTTGAGGTTGCAATCCCTCCAAGGTGTTCTGGATATGCCCTAAGTCTCCTAGAAATTAGACATCTGGAAAATTCCCCCAGGCTATCCCTAAAGAAAGAAAATCTAGTACCTGTATCTCCCTGACCAATTAGAAGTTGCCTTACCTCTCCTTAAAACCATTGCTGATCATTGTAAAACGTACACAAACTTGGAGAACAACCTCAACAATGTTCAACGATGCTTGTAACTGCAACTTTGCTCATTTGGTCATTACCCATACCTCATATCTTAAAACAAGCTTATGGACGTAGATTAGATTGTAAATCACCAAAGCTTCTCCAAAACGATATGATACACATGGGCATGGAATCCAGGGATAACCATGAACATTGAGAATATATTTAGATGAAAAACCACACATTTGGATGAAACTGGGTTTTGGATAGCTAGAAAAAAATAGATTTGCTACAATCTCTCTCTCACCAAAAGGATGCAATTTGGTCTCTAAAATCTTATATTAACATGTGTGAACTTGTGTTAAAGTGTATGTCTGGGTAAAATGAAAATAGTATATTCTATAAAAAGATGAATTATTAATTTAGAACATCTCTGCAATACATTCACATGTCCCCATGTTTTGTCTCTTAACCTCCCTAGTGGTAATCCCGAGTCTGGCTCGGGTCCAGTTTTTTCTGCTGGGAGCGGTAACCCCGAGCCAGACTCGGGCTTGCGTGCAGGATACAGGGGAAGTTACTTACCTTTTCCCCTGGATCCTGCGATGTCTCCCCACTGTGTGAGCGAGCCATCCGCTCGCTCGATTCACACAGTGCCCGAGTGCCGCCGATCTCTGTTCCCTGCGACGTTACGACGCACGGGAGCGGAGATCGGCGCCAAATTTAAAAAAGTTTAAAAACACAACACATATTCAATACTGTAATCTTACAGATTACAGTACTGTATACAAAAAATACACATCCCCTTTGTCCCTAGTGGTCTGCCCCGTGCCCTGCATGTCATTTTATATAATAAATAGATTTTTTTCTGCCTGGAAACTGGAGATTGTCCATAGCAACCAAAAAGTGTCCCTTTATGTCAAAAGTGGTTTTAGACCAGCTAGAAAACACTGATAATAAATTAGAATCACAATTCATCATCAAACAATAAATTTAATGACAGCGACTATTCTGCAACTGAGCAAATTTCAGTGTTTTTGATTTGATTACATTATTGAATCATTTTTATATATATTTTTATTATATTATAATTTATGATTTTGTGTTTCAAACTTTATCATACCCGGGATGTCTACTAGACTCTGGTTCGGACAGATTTAAGTGAGTTATTCATAAGAATTGCATGCCTACAATATAAAACGCCAAATTTCCATGCAAAATAATTGTACCGCTTTCAGCACAAAATTCCAGCCAGAATCATACCGCCAGGGAGGTTAAACAATACTCTAAGGCCCCCTTCCCCTTGCCTGTATAGCTCCTGAAAAAAGCGGGTCCTTTAACTCCAGTGTGAAAGCCGGAGGGCTTTCACACTGGAGCGGTGCGCCAGCAGGACGGTAAAAAAAGTCCTGCTAGCAGCATATTTGGAGCGGTGAAGGAGCGGTGTATTCTCCGCTCCTACCCATTGAAATCAATGGGACACCGCGGGGATACCGCGGTAATACCGCCAGCAAAGCGCAGCTAAAACGACGGTAAAGCAGCGCTAAATATATCGCTGCTTTACCGCCGCCGCCCCCACTGCCCCAGTGTGAAACCGGCCTAAGTACAGAATGTACAGTATGTATGTTGATCGCACCAGAAATCTAGTGAGCTCATCGAGGGCTTATTGAGGCAGCATTGTCAACTCACTACATGAAGTTAGAAGCTCATTGGATTTCTGGCAGAACCAGTAGGTATTTTTCTATACCCGCAGTCTTTTTAGAGAGACAAACATGGAGAAATGTCTATGTATTGAAGATGAGATCCGTATTTGCTTTTTATTTTACCCAGACATACACTTTTTAAACTCCAAAATTCGTATGTAGAAAAATAGCTGGATAGCCGCACACCAAAATATTCAACTTTATTGCAAAAAATAGTCATTAGCTATGACTAAGCACCATGTTCGGTGTGAAACATGTCAGTGGCTGTGCAGTTAGTCTGTACATTAGCCTAGATGCTATGATTTTAATCATATTTTTGCAATAAAGTTGAATATTTTGGAGTGCGGCTATCCAGCTATTTTTTTCTACTTCAGTTCCTGTTGCAAACAGAGCCACCACTTTGGAGCAGTAATCTTTTTGTATTCTAGAATTCTTATGGTAAAACTGTAAATCAAAAATATAGAATCTGCTCCCAGCCTAATAGTGTTACACATTTCTTGAAGAGCTGTAACGCACACAGTATACCTTTTAGTACATCATCCCATAAGCATGGTCATTTTTAATTAACTAACATATAATTCATAGTCGTAGAAATAAAATATAATTCCTGTTATGCCTTAGAATTGTTTCTTCACCCACAAAATGCAATAAAAGAATTCATGTTCCTCCTCCGTTAAAACACAAATCAATATAACGTCCGGGTGAATTGTACAAAAGAAAAAGAGAACACAGTGAAATTGGATAAAGATTTATTTTCCAGAACTAATAAAACCTTTATTAACTACAATAAAACTTCTGTGTATGTAATCAAAAGTATATATATATTTTTTATTAGTTTGAAATGTATCTAAAGTAATTTTTTTTCATGATCGGATGTGTTATATATATTTTTTATTTGTATATTTTAATATTATTAACACATCATATTGGCCAGAGCACAGCTCAGTCTGGAAACTGCAAAAAAAAGCTGAAAGTTATATTTTTTTTTTTTTTCTTTGAGATTTGGAAGCAGTGAAAGAAAATTTGTGGCTTGTAACAAGCCTGAGAGAATGATAATAAATGAATCACCTCTGTAAATCTGAAATTCATTCACATCTTTCTTGTTCAATAACTCAACAGAAAGTGTGAGGGGTCTCATACAAGCCTGCTATTTGCAATTGATTTTCCATGTGGATCTTTTGTTGGAAACAACTGAAGCTTCTTGAATTTTCTGATGAGGTTGCCAGTTAAGCAAACACATTAATTCCACCTTTTAAACCCCATTACATCAGACAAAAAGGGCAATCAATTATCTTGTAAGCATACCTTTAAATATTTACTTTTCTCTGCCAGAAAAAGTATCACGGATTTTATTTTATTAGAAGGTCATTAGCATTTTCTAAAATACAAATGTAATATGTTCCTGCGACCATTTTCAAGAGGCTAATGTTTTGCAAATTTTTTTTTTTTTATGTATTGTTTCATTTTGTATTGGATTATAATTAAAGTGAAAATGTAAACGCTAATAATAAATGTCATTTATTTACGCTCTTTTGTTCTGGTAAATATACACTTAAAAGAGTGTTTTGTTATATATTCTAAAAGAAAGCTTCAGAGCTGAAAACTCTCTGTGCTCTCTGCTTGAGCTGCTCTCTCTATAGGCTACAGAATGTTGCACCCGTGCTATAAAAAAAGAGGTGAGAGGAAATACCCAGTAGTCCTGTCCTAGGGTAACAACCCAAGGGCAGGAAGTGTGCTAACTGGAATCTCTAGGTGAAAAAAAAGTAAAAAAAAAAAAGCTCTAAAAAGAAAACCAATGCACCCACATCATCTAATGCATCTTTGTTCTATGCATTTTTGTCCATGGACTTAAATATGCTTTAAGCAAAATGGATAGATAAGAATTTTAATCCAAACTAAATAACAAACCATTGAATACATCTAATAATACAATTAATATATCTAATAATACTTAAAAAAATAAAAATTTTAAATTCAGTTTGTGATCTTCATTTTGTAGTATATTGTTTATTTTAAAATTGAACACAATATGAAAAGCTTTATTAAAAAAAATGCAATACAACCTTCAATACAAAATGTAAAAATAGTCTTATTTAAAAAAAATTAAGTAACGCCACGGATTCATAAAGTACGTTGCCCGACATCACATCTCAAAACTAACATAGAAAAGTGTCCGACTGAAGAACAGTCAACAAAAGGTACTGGGGGACTTTATTGGTGTATTACCTCTCAAAGAAAAACAAGCATACACAAGTATTTTTATCAACTCAATCTAGTATAGTCAGGTTGGTTGTTACTAAAATCCAAATAAGACAAAGAAATGTAAAAATATTTCCACTTTGTTAATATGAACAAAGCCCCTTTCATTTTGTAACCCCCATCCATGGCACAAATATAAGCATAAACATAGGCATTTTGCTGCTCTGGAAAGGGTCACAAAAACAGCCCACTGGATGTATGCCCATACAATATAGTATAGACACAACCCTCTGGTGTGATTTAAATTTTTTTTACTATATACAATATAGCACTTAGAAAATATAGAGATAACTGTAGACTGCAAAAAGGATACAATTTCTCAACACGTTTCGCAAGCATGCTTCTTCAGGAGAAGGGTGTTCAAAAAAGTGTAGATAGATCTTCCGGAGCAGAGGCTGCAGCCAGAAAAACGAGGAGAAGGGCACCTCAAGAACGATTATCAATCCCCAAGCCGAAATGACAGCTGGGCAGAGTTGCTTTTTTTTTTTTACAGGAACACTGATCCTTAAAAGGGAAGAACGTATATATATATATATATATATATATATATATATATATATATATATATATATATATATATATCTATATATCATTTTATTTCAGGTCCTTATATAGCATCGTCAATTTACGCACACTTTACAAATATATATTTTACATTCACATCAGTCCCTGCCCTCAATGAGCTTACAATCTAAGGTCCCTAACATCTATAGACATACTAGGGCCAATTTACCTACCAGCATGTCTTTGGACTGTGGGAGGAAACCCACACAGGCACAACACGCAAACTCAAACTTCAGGCAGATATCTCCGTGGTTGGGATTTAAACCAACGGCCCCAGTACTGCCAGGCACAAGTGCTAACTACTTAGCCACTGTTCTGTCCTATATATCCAAACATTCCTTTATTTAAAACCCCCTAGTATATACAGGGGAAAAGGAGAAAAAAACTGTTGGTCTACAAACAATGTGCAGTGTGCAGCGAAGAGAAAAACAATCCATGTGTACACTACAGCAGAAGACATTAACTTATCATTACTTCCAGAATAAATTCATAAAATAAGGAGTTTATTCTTCATTTTAGGACAGTGGGAGGAGCTATACAAATCATTAATTTGAGCCTCTTTTAAAGTGAACCCAAAGCCAATTTTTCTTTCTTTCGTTTTTTTATAGAGTGATAAAGAGTTGGAAGGTTACTGTCTGTGTCCTCATTAGGGAGAGTCACTCTATATTGTCCCGGTGACCATTGTCACCGGGACTAAAAGTGATGGAAAAATTAAAATTTTTGAATAGTTACCAGAACAGGAATAAATGACCTTATTTTGGAGAGATTCGTACTTCTCAATGTGTCTATGGGACAGGAATTGAAGCAAAATGTACCCAATGGGACACAGGGGCAAAGACTCTACCCTACTATATCCAAAACAGTTAGAAGAAATCCAGCATCTACTATATATTTTTACAAAGTAAAACAGCTATTACAATTATCTACGAAATTATGAGCTGATACACCATAATTATTTTTTTAACTCACTAAAATACTATCTATATATATATATATATATATATATATATATATATATATATATAAAAAATATATATACAGTATCTCACAAAAGTGAGTACACCCCTCACATTTTTGTAAATATTTTATTATATCTTTTCAAGTGACAACACTGAAGAAATTACACTTTGCTACAATGTAAAGTAGTGAGTGTACAGCTTGTATAACAGTGTAAATATGTTGTCCCCCTCAAAATAACTCAACACACAGCCATTAATGTTTAAACCGCTGGCAACAAAAGTGAGTACATCCCTAAGTTAAAATGTCCAAATTGGGCCCAAAGTGTCAATATTTTATGTGACCACCATTTTCCAGCACTGCCTTAACCCTCTTGGGCATGGAGTTCACCAGAGCTTCACAGGTTGCCACTGGAGTCCTCTTCCACTCCTCCATGACGAAATCACAGAACTGGTGGATGTTAGAGACCTTGCGCTCCTCCACCTTCCATTTGAGGATACACCACAGATTCTCAATAGGGTTTAGGTCTGGAGACATGCTTGGCCAGTCCATCACCTTTATCTTCAGCTTCTTTAGCAAGGCAGTGGTCGTCTTGGATGTGTGTTTGGGGTTGTTATCATGTTGAAATACTGCCCTGTGGCCCAGTCTGATCTACCTCACCTTGGCTTGGTATCAAGAGATCCCCAAATTTTCCACTTCTTATTAAATGATTGCACAGTACTGACTGGCATATTCAAGGCTTTGGATATCTTATTATATCCTTTTCCATCTTTGTAAAGTTTCATTACCTTGTTGCACAGGTCTTTTGACTGTTCTTTTCTACCTCCTGATGGCTCAGTGTCTAGCCTGCTTAGTGCATCCATGTGAGAGCTAACAAACTCATTGATTATTTATACACAGACACTAATTGTGATTTAAAAAGCCACAAATGTGAGAAATGAACCTTTAATTGCCATTTTAACCCGTGTGTGCCACCTTCTGTGTCTGTACAAAGGCCAAACATTCCAGGGTATGTAAACTTTTGATCGGGGCCATTTGGGTGATTTCTGTTATCATTATGATTTAAAAAGGGTCCAAAAAACGATGTGATCATAAATGGCTTCATGTGATTGCTATCCTTAAATAAAAAACAGTTTTTTGGCATGATCAGTCATATTTTCAAAATTACTGTAAAAATGTCACAATTTATGCCAGGGTATGCAAACATCGGAGCACAACTGTATATATACATATATATATTTATATGTGTGTGTGTGTGTGTATATATATATTTAATAAAGACAAATAAACAAGGAGATCAATGCAAATAAATAACATGTAGTCTGGGAATTATTGTAGACAAATAAAAATATATATTTAGTAATGGATGTATTTTGCATATTGTGTATATATATATATAGATATATATATATAGATATACATATATAGATATACATACATATATCTATATCTATATCTATATATCTATATCTATATATATATATAAAGAGAGATAGATAGATAGATATATATATATATATCTATATATATCTATATATATACACAATATGCAAAATACATCCATTACTAAATATATATTTTCATTTGGCTACAGTAATTCCCAGACTACATGCTATTTATTTGCATTGATCTCCTTGTTTATTTGTCTTTATAATTATTTTCAGCCCCAAATATACTTTAGCCTTAGGTATTATGTTCTGCTGTTCATTTATAAGAGCAATCTATATTTATAGCCCTCATATATGTGAAGCTGTTATTGATTTTCTGCATTGTAAGATATTGTTTGTGAAGTTTTAGCATTCCGATTTTCTCTGGTGGTCCCCCAACTTATTCTTTTTCTTTTTTCTGTACAGCTTTTGCTTAGTCTGGTAAAGTCATTAGGATTTTGGCACAGGGACACGAGAAAAGCAACAGACATCACTCACCTTTCTAAATAAACATTAGTCTTAAAAAGTTTGCACTGTTGACCCTCTCCAGATCTGATTACTTGTAATTCTTTCAGCCATATTTTAAAACCTGCAAACTGTTTGTGTGTCTTGGAAATATACAGGGGAAAAGGTGGTAACTGGCTTTGTGTCTGCACTAATTATTTTGTGACATTATTTGATGTGATTTGTACACATATAAAGCCCTGGTGTTGACAGAGTGAAACATATCACGGAGCATTCTTAATAATGTTCAAGCTATGGGATCGTTGTAATGTTTACAGGCTAATGAGGGGACATGGGCATAAAAAGCCAGCTGCTCGGGGCAAACCTAAAGGACACCTAAAATGCATATTTTTTTAAATAAAATACATACATATCATCCTTGGGTAGAGTGTATCTAAAACATTTTTTACTCAAACCTTTTTAATTTTTGATACAGTAGGAAAGGGTTACTTAATTTTCCACTGCTGTCTGTATTTCCACTGTGGAGAGGCAAAGGCTGATTTAATAAAGTAGTTGAGACTCGCCATTAAAATTGTGTGAATATTAACCTCAATTATCCAATCATTTGAAAACGACATTTCTATTAATTTAAATACACAATTGTAATATGGACAACATTTTTTTTTTGTACATGGCTGAAAAATTGAAGTGAATATTGACACAATTTATGAAGTAAAGATTTTAAACTCCTTTGTTAAATAAATCTCACATTCTCTATTTGTTATTATTACCAGAAATTAAAGAAATTGTAAAACCAAAATCCGAAATGCTTCACGTAAGAAAGAAGGGGAGTGGTAAAAGCCACTGGATTTATTGAATTGCGTCCATAGCATAGTTACACCAAAAAGCTCCAAACCTCTAATATGATTCAATCCTTGCATGGAGTTTAATAATAGGCCCTATGATTAAGATCCACACATAGAGTTAAACGCGTTGGCGTTTTGGTGCTTTTTGGTGGTGTAACTATGCTTTGGACGTAATTCAATAAATCCACGTCCTGGCTTTTACCATGTGGAGTGGCTCCCCCTCTTTATATGGATTGATATGTGAAGTATTCACAATGGTAACTGACCTCAGGGAGCAGGCACCAAGGCATATAGGGATATTGAGCCTGTAGTGGAACTTGTTAGCAATCAGCAAAATCCAAAATGGTTGTCAGTGGGATACAAGGTGAGGGGATATTATACAATGGTTACATACACCTGTTCAAGGGTCAACTGTCTAGGAAGGCAGTGGTCCCCAACCTTTTTAGCACTAAGGACCAGTTTAGTGGAAGAAAATTTTGCCAAGGACAAAAGGAGGGGGGGAGGGGAGTTGTGGTTCCACAGCCACGGGTGATTTGTGTTTTGTTGGGGCAATGGCTGGTGTTAGCGCTTCAGTCATCACCACACCATGGTTGATATGGTGTCAGGATGATTGGAGCCCATTATTTCTATTGTTACATTTTCATATAAAATGAAATAGCTCAATTCACCATAATGCAGAATTAGTGGGAGCCCTGAAAGTGTCATCTGCCACGATCGCCTTCCACCAGATGCAGCTTGTCACTTGCCACCGTCGCCTGCCACCAGATGCATCTTGTCACTTGTCACCGCCACCTGCCACCAGATGCATCTTGTCCCTTGCCACCAACGCCTGCCACCAGATGCAGCCTGTCACTTGCCACCACCACCTGCCACCAGATGCAACATGTCCCTTGTCACCGTCGCCTGCCGCCTGCCACCTGCCACCCAGATGCAGCGTGCCACTTGCCACTGTCGCCTGCCACCAGATGTAAGATGTCACCGTAGCCTGCCATCAAAAAATCATGCCTTCTAACATTTTGAAATGGGAATGAGGGACACCTACTAGAAAACTTATGTAGGCATAGAACACACCCCCTGCCATGCCCCCTTGACCACTGGGCACTGTAACCCCCTTCCTAACCAGACCAATTTTCAGCTTTTGGTGCTCTCACACTTTGAATGACAATTACTCAGTCATGCAACACTGTACCCATATGAAATGTTTGTCCTTTTTTTCACACAAATAGAGATATATTTTGGTGGTGTTTAAACACCACTGAGTTTTTTATTTTTTGCGCTATAAATCAAAAAAGACAGAAAATTTGGTAAAAAAAAAATTCTTTGTTTCTGTTAACATTTATTACAGAGTATTCGTGAGTATTGGCGAGTATTGGCAGAGTTTTGGCAGAGTATTGCAGAGTATTGGCAGAGTATTGCAGTGTTGCAGAGTAATGCAGAGTATTGGCAGAGTATTGCAGTGTTGCAGAGTATGGGCAGAGTACTGCAGAGTATTGTCACTGAGCAGCGTTGTGGGCACTACAGATCCAGACCACAGCGCTGCTGCAATCTCTCCCCCTCTCCCCTCTCATTCTCATTCATTAAATTCACAATTTTTTTTACCACTACTTTGCTTTTTCAATGCTGAATCCCTCTGGGTGCCTTAGATTAGGCACAATTAACCGCTTCAGCCCCAGAAGATTTGGCTGCTGAATGACCAGGCCATTTTTTGCGATTTGGCACTGCGTTGCTTTAACTGACAAGTGCGTGGTTGTGCGGCGCTGCACCCAAACAAAATTGAAATCCTTTTTTTCCCCAATATTTTGTACTTTTTGCTATAATAAATATCCCCCTTTTTTTTTTTTTTTAAAAAGCAATTTTTTTTTCAGTTTAGGCCGATATGTTTTCTTCTACATATTTTTGGTAATAAAAATCACAATAAGCAGATATTGATTGGTTTGCGCAAAAGTTATAGCTTCTACAAAATAGGGGATAGATTTATAGCATTTTTATTATTATTATTTTTTTTTACCAGTAATGGCGGCGATCTGCGATTTTTTTTCAGGACTGCAACATTATAGAGGACACATCAGACACTTTTGACACATTTTTGGGACCATTGGCATTTATACAGCGATCAGTGCAATAAAAATGTACTGATTACTGTAAAAATGTCACTGGCAGGAAAGGGATTAACAATAGTAAGCGATCAAGGTGTTAACTGTGTTCCCTGTCTGTGTTCTAACTGAAGGGGGGATGGGACTGTCTAGGGGAGATGACAGATCTGTTCATACTTTGTATGAACAGATGATTTGTCCCTTCTCCCCTCAGAGAACCGGCATCTGTGTGTTTACACACAGAGATCTCAGATCTTAGTGTGTCAAGAGCGATCGCGAGAGCCCGGCGGTCATCGTACCCGCCGGGCACTTGCATCGGCTCCGGGGGTGAGCAGCGGGCCCCTAGTGGCCACAGGGCGAAGCGACATAACATAACGTCGTTTCGCCCAGCCGTGACATTCTGCCGTAGTAAAACTGCGGCAGCTGGTCGGCAAGTTGTTAAAGTGGTATTAAATCCATAGAATGCATAGAATGCATTCAGATAAAAAACCTTCTGCCTTTAGAATCACTTTAAATCTGCTAGTCCATCTAACACTTCCCTCTCCCCAGACTGACAATGCTGCTGTCCAAAGGTGCCCCCTGTGCTCTTTCATTCAAAGTGGGGGCGCTCTAATACAGGAGGTGTGTTGAGCCCCGTACACATGGGCCAAATGTGGGGTGTCGTCAACCTGTTAGATAAAAAACGTTCAACATTTGGCCCACTTGTGTGGGAGTCGGTCCAACAGAAGCCGACTTCTGTTGGACGAGCATGCTGGAAGATGCTGGAATGCTGGAAAATGCTGGAAAACCAGCAGCAGGCGGCTTCCAATTAGCGCTCTCAGCCAATGGCTGAGAGTGCTGACCGGAGTGTTCTAGCCCGATGGGTTGAACAGAAAAGGCTCATAAGGTGTACCCGGCTTTACTGGCCAGATCACAGAAGGAAAACAAAGGGATAAAGACTAAAAAAAAGCAAACCAATGCAGCCACCACATCTAGTGATTGGTAAGCCGCAATAAATTACTTTTTTGGTTTTGGGTTAATTTCTAGATATCGTCACTTTTTGAGTTCAGGTCCACTTTAAACCTTCCTGTAAAATATATACAGTGTCTATCAGGGCCGGGACAAGGGGTGGGCAGGAGGGGCGGTTGCCCTGGGCACTGTGGTATCATGTGAGGTGGGGGGGCACCACAAGGAGATTAGGAGTGAGGGAATTTGTGTTAAAAAGGGGAATTTGGGGGGCTTCAGGGGGTAAGAATTGTTTTAGGAAGGCAAATTTAGGGAGGGTGTGCTAGGAGTTGTGATTTGGGGGGATTTGTGTTGGGAGTGGGGATGGGACACATAATGCCCATACATCTTGGGGGGGGAGCAATTTTGCATGTTCGCCCTGGGCCCTAAATGACCTTGTCCCGCCACTGGTGTCTATCCTTACAATTTTTTCTTACTGCACTGTCTGCAACAAAGTGAAAGGTTCTCTTGAAGTGTGTCTTATGCCTCGTACACACGTAGGGACTTTTGCCGGCGGACCTAGTCCAGCGGACAATCCCGCGGGACTTTCCAGCTAGGTCCGCTGGACTTTCCGAGGGTGTGGACTTGCCCACACACGCACGGACTTCTCCAGCGGATAATCCGCCGGCCAAAAGTCCGCGGGACTTTTGAAAATGAACGGACTTGCCCACACACGGAGCAGTCCATTCATTTCGAACGTAACTTCAGGTTACGTAGCTAGCGTAGGCAGTAAATGCCGCCGCGCTAGCTCCGCAAGCTGGCATGGATTTAAAGGGAATCCCCACGCCGAAAAAACGGCGTGGGGGTTCCCCCCAAATCCATGTCAGACCCTCATCCGAGCACGCAGCCTGGCAGGCCAGGAAAGGGGTGGGGACGAACGAGCGCCCCCCCCCCCCTGAGCCGTACCAGGCCGCGTGCCCTCAACATGGGGGGTGCCCTGGGGAAAGGGGGGCCGTGCGGCCCCCCCACCCCAAAGCACCTTGTCCCCATGTTGATGAGGACAAGGGCCTCTTCCCGACAACCCTGGCCGTTGGTTGTCGGGGTCTGCGGGCGGGGGCTTATCGGAATCTGGGAGCCCCCTTTAATAAGGGGGCCCCTAGATCCCGGCCCCCCACCCTATGTGAATGAGTATGGGGTACGATGTACCCCTACCCATTCACCTAAGGTGTAAAATGTAAAGTACAAAAACACACACACTTTTGAAAAAATATTTTATTGCACTGCTCCGGGGTCTTCTTCCGTCTTGGGGGTCTTCTCGCCGGACTCCTCCGCTCTCTTCTGCTCTTTTACCTAGCTCTTTCACGAGGGGAGGAGTCCGGCTACCTTCTTCGTCGTCGCCGCCGTCGTCTGGGGGTCTCGATCCGCCTTCGGGGTCTTCCGGGGGTCTCTTCTGTTCTTGCGGCGGTCGTCGTCTTCCGCGCCGCCGGCGCCTTCTCCTTCTTGTCCTTCTTCTTGTCCTTCTTGTTCTTCTTCTTCTTCCGATGTTGACCCGACGCTCTCTCTGCCCGGAATGCCTGTGCCGCTCTGCGCTCGGACTTATATAGGGTAATGGGGGACAGGGTCACATGCACATGTCACATGGTGGCCCCGCCCCCTTGTGTTGTCACAGTCCCGGAGGATGCTGGGACTGTGACATCGCAAGGGGGCGGGGTCACCATGTGACATGAACATGTGACCCTGTCCCCCATTACCCTATATAAGTCCGAGCGCAGAGCGGCACAGGCATTCCGGGCAGAGAGAGCGTCGGGTCAACATCGGAAGAAGAAGAAGAACAAGAAGGACAAGAAGAAGGACAAGAAGAAGGAGAAGGCGCCGGCGCCGGCGGCGCGGAAGACGACGACCGCCGCAAGAACAGAAGAGACCCCCGGAAGACCCCCGAAGGCGGATCGAGACCCCCAGACGACGGCAGCGACGACGAAGAAGGTAGCCGGACTTCCCCCGCTCGGTAAAAGAGCTTGGTAAATGGCGGGGGAGTCCGGTGAGAAGACCCCCAAGACGGAAGAAGACCCCCGGAGCAGTGCAATAAACTATTTTTTCAAAAGTGTGGGTGTTTTTTTTTACTTTACATTTTACACCTTAGGTGAATGGGTAGGGGTACATCGTACCCCATACTCATTCACATAGGGTGGGGGGCCGGTATCTGGGGGGCCCCTTATTAAAGGGGGCTCCCAGATTCCGATAAGCCCCCGCCCGCAGACCCCGACAACCAACGGCCAGGGTTGTCGGGAAGAGGCCCTTGTCCTCATCAACATGGGGACAAGGTGCTTTGGGGTGGGGGGGGCGCACGGCCCCCCTTTCCCCAGGGCACCCCCCATGTTGAGGGCACGCAGCCTGGTACGGCTCAGGAGGGGGGGGGCGCTCGTTCGTCCCCACCCCTTTCCTGGCCTGCCAGGCTGCGTGCTCGGATGAGGGTCTGACATGGATTTGGGGGGAACCCCCACGCCGTTTTTTCGGCGTGGGGAGTCCCTTTAAATCCATGCCAGGTCACGGAGCTAGCGCGGCGGCATTTACTGCCTACGCTAGCTACGTAACCTGAAGTCACGTGCTAAATGAACGGACTTGCCGATGAGCGGCAAGTCCGTTCATTTCAAAAGTCCCGCGGACTTGCCCACTAACGGCGGGATTATCCGCTGGACTGCCAAGTCCAGCGGATAATTTGAAAACAAAACTTCAAACTTTGGCGCCAAAAAGTCCGCCGTACTTTGGCACCAAAAAGTCCGCCGGCGCCCACACACGAGGGGATTATCCGCTGGACTTCAGTCCAGAGGATAATCCCGCGGGATTGTCCCTTCGTGTGTACGCGGCATTAGAAAAGCACACAGAAGAGGGCTATACAGCCAAACAATTTTATGCTCAATACAATCCATCTCACTGTAGCAGGTGTATGAATTAACTTTCCACACAATACAAACTGACATTATACATCATTTTGAATTTTCTCTTACTGTACTGCCAGCTTAGATAATATACTAACATTTATTTAAACATTTATGCCAAAAGAATAATGCTTTCCTAGTGTCTGAACAAAAATCAAGGTCAATGTGTAGAATTGTTGCCAAATGTTATTTTACAGAACCTTCTCTGTACATTTCATAATGTAAAAGATGTTATGTTATACAATATGACCAGAGTATGTTATTTGTATTCCTGGAACTGGTTACAGCTGCCGAGAAAGTGATCTATTCACAATGTTGGGTTTTTTAATTACTATATGTGTGACTTCATTCAGTGCCTTCAATAACAGGAAATATTCTTGTACTTATGGCTACCAGAAGTGGACCGCCTTCAGGGCCACCGCTAAGGTCATCTAATGAAGGTAGCAGCACAGATCTGAAACAGCATTTATTCACTTAATGAATTTAAACTGAACACAAAAAACAGGATCTGTTATTTTATAGGGAATCTAGAAGAGTTATTTGTACATACAGTATCTTACAAAAGTGAGTACACCCCTCACATTTTTGTAAATATTTTATTATATCTTTTCATGTGACAACACTGAAGACATTACACTTTGCTACAATGTAAAGTAGTGAGTGTACAGCTTGTATAACAGTGTACATTTGCTGTCCCCTCAAAATAACTCAACACACAGCCATTAATGTCTAAAGTGAGTACACCCCTAAGTAAAAATGTCCAAATTGGCCCCAAAGTGTCAATATTTTGTGTGGCCACCATTATTTTCCAGCACTGCCTTAACCCTCTTGGGCATGGAGTTCACCAGAGCTTCACAGGTTGCCACTGGAGTCCTCTTCCACTCCTCCATGATAACATTACGGAGCTGGTGGATGTTAGAGACCTTGTGCTCCTCCACCTTCCGTTTGAGGATGCCCCACAGATGCTCAAATGGGTTTATGTCTGGAGACATGCTTGGCCAGTCCATCACCTTTACCCTCAGCTTCTTTAGCAAGGCAGTGGTAGTCGTGGAGGTGTGTTTGGGGTCATTATCATGTTGGAATACTGCCCTGCGGCCCAGTCTCCGAAGGGAGGGGATCATGCTCTGCTTCAGTATGTCACAGTACCTGTTGGGATTCATGGTTCCCTCAATGAACTGTAGCTCCCCAGTGGCGGCAGCACTCATGCAGCCCCAGACCATGACACTCCCACCACCATGCTTGACTGTAGGCAAGACACACTTGTCTTGTCTTGTACTCCTCACCTGGGTGCCGCCACACACGCTTGACACCATTTGAACCAAATAAGTTTATCTTGGTCTCATCAGATCAAAGGACATTATTCCAGTAATCCATGTCCTTAGTCTGCTTGTCTTCAGCAAACTGTTTGCGGGCTTTCTTGTGCATCATCTTTAGAAGAGGCTTCCTTCTGGGATGACAGCCATGCAGACCAATTTGATGCAGTGTGATGTGTAAAATCGCTAGGGAGGTTAAACTATCAGCTCTCTAGTGGGTATAGCATTCTAGCTGTATACCTGCTACCTGCTGACTACTAGTTATACAATTACTGGAGTGAGATTTAGTGATGTCACTACTGTGCTGCTCACAATTCTCCTGGCATGACGAAGTAAAACCCTGCCTCTACCAAGATGGCCGCCTCCAAACAGAAACACAGAACAGAAAGGCATATCAAGCCAGTAATGGGAAAGACCCCTTTCACACAAGGGCGTTTTGCAGGCGCTATAGCGTTAGAAATAGCGCCTGCAATCCGCCCTCAAACTGCTGCTTTATTGTTTGCAGTGTGAAAGCATTTATATGAATGGTGTATAGCTGCATTACATATGTAAAAAAAAAAACAACACGTCACAGACTTAACCCCTCCCCGCCCCCTAGTGGTTAACTCCTTCACTGCCAGTGCCATTTACATAGGAATCAGTGCATTTAAATAGCACTGATTTCTGTATAAATGACAATGGTCCCAAAAAAAGTGTCAAAAATGTCCGATGTGTCCGCCCATAATGTCGTAGTCACAATAAAAATCGCTGATCGCCGCCATTACTAGTAAAAAAAAAAATAGTAATAAAAATGCCATAAAACTATCCCCTATTTTGTAAACGCTATAACTTTTGCGCAAACCAATCAATAATCGCTAATTGCGATTTTTTTTTACCAAAAATATGTAGAAGAATACGTATCAGCCTAAACTGAGAAAAAAAAATGTTATATATTTTTTGGGAGTATTTATTAGAGCAAAAAGTAAAAAATATTGCATTTTTATATTTGTTTATAGCGCAAAAAATAAAAACCGCAGGGGCGATCAAATACCACCAAAAGAAAGCTCTATTTGTGGGAAAAAAAAGGACTCCAATTTTGTTTGGGAGCCACGTCGCACGACCGCGCAATTGTCAGTTAAAGCGACGCAGTGCCGAATGCAAAAAGTGCTCTGGTCCTTTGGCTGCAAATCGGTCCGGAGCTTAAGTGGTTAAACGTGCCAAGTCCAGTACAGAAGAGAACGCATACGTGAGTAGCGCCTGCATATGAAAACGGTGTTCAAACCACACATGTGAGGTATCGCAGCAATCGGGAGAGAAATAATTCTAGCCCTAGACCTCCTCTGTAACTCAAAACATGGAGAATTTTTTAAACGTCGCCTATGCAGATTTTTAAGGGTAAAAGTTTGTCGCCATTCCACAAGCTGGCGCAATTTTTAAGCATGACATGTTCTGTATCAATTTACTCGGCGCAACATTATCTTTCACAATATAGAAAAAAATTGGGCTAACTTTACAGTTGCCTTATTTTTTTATTCAAAAAAGTGTATTTTTTTATTCAAAAAAGTGTATTTTTTTATTCAAAAAAGTGTATTTTTTTATTCAAAAAAGTGTATTTTTTTATTCAAAAAAGTGTATTTTTTCCAAAGAAAGTGCGCTTGTAAGACCGCTGCACAAATACGGTGTGACAGAAAGTATTGCAACGACCGCTATTTTATTTTCTAGGGTTTTAGAAAAAAAAAGTATAATGTTTGGGGGTTCTAAGTAATTTTCTAGCAAAAAAAAATGTTTTTAACTTGTAAACAACAAATCTCAGAAAGATTAACCTTAACCACTTCAATACAGGGCACTTATGCACCTTCCTGTCCAGGACAATTTTGAGCTTTCAGCGTTGTCGCACTTTGAATGACAATTGCGCGGTCATACAACACTGTACCCAAACTACATTTTTATCATTTTGTTCCCACAAATTTCTTTTGGTGGTATTTGATCAGCTATGCGGTTTTAATTTTTTGCTAAACAAATAAAAAAAGGCTGAAAATGTAGAAAAAAAAATAAAAGTTTTGGTTTTGTTTCTGTTATAAAATTTTGTAAATAAGTATGTTTTCTCTTTCACTGATGGGCACTGATAAGGTGGCATTGACGGGCACTGATAAGGCGGCACAGATATGGTGGCACCAATGAGCGGGCACTGACAGGCACCGACGATGGGCACTGATATGCGACACTGATGGGCACTGGTAGGCGGCACTGATGGGTGGCACTGATATGCAGCACTGATGGGCATTGACAGGCGGCACTGGTGGGCACTCATGGGTGACACAGGTGGGCACTGGTGGGCGCTGATGGTCACTGATAGGCAACACTGATGGGCACTGAAAGGATGAAAAGATGGGTACTTATGGGTGGCACTGATAGGCAGCACTGCTGGGCATGATGGGCACTGATAGGTGGCACTGCTGGGCACTGATGGGCATTGATACGGGGCACTGATACACGGCACTGATATGAGGCAATGATGGGCATCATTATGGTGGTCCTGGGCGAGATCCGAGGGGGGCTGCACTGATAAACAATCAGCACAGACCCCCCCTGTCAGGAGAGCCGCTGATCGGCTCTCCTCTACTCGTGTCTGTCAGACGCGAGTGAGGAAAAGCCGATCACCGGCTCTTCCTATTTACATTGTTATCAGCCGTGATTGGACACGGCTGATCATGTGGTAAAGTGCCTCCGTCAGAGACTCTTTACCTAGATCGGTGTTGCGGGGTGTCAGACTGACATACCGCAGCAACGATCGGCGCGATGCGCGCCCCCGGGGCGTGCAGCTGCTTAATATCCTGGCCACGTCATATGACGTCCGGTCAGGATACTGAAACCACTTTGTTGCCGTTATTCTGCTATATGGCGGGCGGCAAGTGGTTAAGTGGTTAAGTTTTAACAAAAAACCTGGAAGCTGATTGGTTTCTATGCAGAGCTGCACCAGATTTTGCACACTCCAGTTGTAGGAAATCTGCGCAAAGCGGTCTATTAGACCCCCCGTGTCAACTCTGGATCCTGATTAAGCTGACCTGCCACTGTGTGGGTTTTCTATTGTGTTTAACTGTGCCAAAATTCCTTTTAGTTTTGTGTTGTCCCAGAAATAGGAATTTGATAAGCAGTTGAGCAAGCAAAGCTACAAAGCAACTACTTCCATTCTGTTCTACAGGACCTCTGTTTTCAGAAAAGATATCATTTTTTCTGAGTTTAAAGTAGAAGTAAACCCTCCTATCGTTTTCAGCCAAGGAAGCTGCCATCTTGGCCTCTGTTCAATCTTCAGGAATATAGGCAATTGAAGGCTGCGCTAGCAAATGTGACTCACCACTGTGAGTATAGATAAACCATACACGAAAAACAAAATTAAAGACTAAATTAGCAAATGTGACTCACCACTGTGAGTGTATGTGAAACAAATAGAAACATATAAATTGATATAACAATCAAATTGTGCAACAATGGCTACAAAAATAGAATAGTGTCAAAGGTGACTTATTGTATTAATCAAAAATAAAACATGGGTGATGGACAGGACTAATTAAACTATTAAAATATTAAAATGATTGAAGTCATAAATTGCAGGTGGTCATTTGGACGATGGTCCCCTTTTGAAACCCCACTCACCAAAACGAAATGACCCACGGCTTTGCAGTCCTAGGGTCTTAAAAGTATTTTCAGGACGGTGAAGTGGATGATGTAAAAGATCCTATTGAAACTCGGGATGGATCAGCAGGGACTCCAGATAAATATCAAAGCCGTGGAAAGGAAAGAAATAAAACATGTGTAGTATCGCCGAGATAGACCTGTGGAACACTGTACAATAGTAACTCACTATTGAGCAGACAGGGATCAGCGAGTTCCGGGTGCGCGCTTGGCGTGCGCTCCAAAACAGAACAGGAAGCAGCGTCACTGGCTTACTGACCGGAAATTGCGTCGACGCGTTTCTCCCCTCCTCCAGGGCGTCATCAAGGACATCCGGATGTCATTGATGACGCCCTGGAGGAGGGGCGAAACGCGTCGACGCAATTTCCGGTCAGTAAGCCAGTGACGCTGCTTCCTGTTCTGTTTTGGAGCGCACGCCAAGCGCGCACCCGGAACTCGCTGATCCCTGTCTGCTCAATAGTGAGTTACTATTGTACAGTGTTCCACAGGTCTATCTCGGCGATACTACACTTGTTGTTTTATTTCTTTCCTTTCCACGGCTTTGATATTTATCTGGAGTCCCTGCTGATCCATCCCGAGTTTCAATAGGATCTTTTACATCATCCACTTCACCGTCCTGAAAATACTTTTAAGACCCTAGGACTGCAAAGCCGTGGGTCATTTCGTTTTGGTGAGTGGGGTTTCAAAAGGGGACCATCGTCCAAATGACCACCTGCAATTTATGACTTCAATCATTTTAATATTTTAATAGTTTAATTAGTCCTGTCCATCACCCATGTTTTATTTTTGATTAATACAATAAGTCACCTTTGACACTATTCTATTTTTGTAGCCATTGTTGCACAATTTGATTGTTATATCAATTTATATGTTTCTATTTGTTTCACATACACTCACAGTGGTGAGTCACATTTGCTAATTTAGTCTTTAATTTTGTTTTTTGTGTATGGTTTATCTATACTCACAGTGGTGAGTCACATTTGCTAGTGTAGCGGGGTCGTACCCCTTTTAGGGGAAAAGACTACATTCCCATAATTCCCCAGGCTCCCGGGAGGATTGTTTCCGCCCGAGAGGCTGCTGGGAGAGGAGATAAAAGGGAAGAGGAGAGACCGCCCCTTCCTCTTCTGACTGGGCTGGTGACGCAGACACTTGCTATTGAAGAGACACCTGTGCGGACCGGGACTGCTGAAGGCCTGAAGCCTGGGCCTTGCAGCAGGTGGAGAGAGACTCTCACCCCTCAGAGTCAGCAGCAGCGGAGCGGAGACTTTTCCCTACAGTCGGTCGGTCGGAGCTGAGGACCGGAACGCAGGGGCTGTGACGGAGGAGACCGGAGCCGCCATTGGAGGGACCGGAGCTGAGGACGGTACTCCAGGATTGGTGAGGGAGCCGGAAGGCTCATCCTGCATAGATACACACATTTTATGCCTATTGAACTGCCAAGGCACAATTTACCTCAGAGCAGCAAATGTTACTTTCTGTGGATTACAAAGACACCATTTAAAGCTACATGTGCACCACCTCTACAGATCTATTGCCGGTGAAGAACACTGTACTTATACAAGGACTGAGCTCTATTGCTAGGGATCAGGCCTGGTCCGTTAGGTAGGCGCAGATAGATCTATTGCACCTCGGGGGTGCATAGCAGACGGTCGCTACGCTTGGCGCTCCGTTCCCCATTGCTAGTTTGATACATATATGTGTTCATGTTAAAGTGCATATTGCAGGGACCTGCTAATGTGTTGTAAGTCAAATGTTTAAATGCATGTTACTATTTCTTTTCCTTACTGCCAAAGTAAAGCCAGTTATTCTTATCTCAGCAGTCTGCTTGTGAGTTCATACCCATTACATTTAGAGTATAAGTGATATTTATATGTTCATAGATACATACCCCTTTACTAACTGTGCCAGAGCGGGTAGAGCAAATTGCTGGGGGTTGGTGGAGCTGTACTCAGGGACCCAAAACAAACCAGCGGCCCTCTTAACTGGGGGTATCGCTACACTAGCGCAGCCTTCAATTGCCTATATTCCAGTCTTCAAGGTTCATTTAACCTTTCCAGGCAGCAGCAGCAGTAGTTTGTATCACGTGATTATTTTATCGCATAGTGATTGTAATGCGATTTTCACAATTTATGTTTGTTTAATATCATTCCATTTGGCGCAGGTTATTAAGTTTTGTTTTATATATCTGTCCAATCTTCAACTGCCATGATGCTGCACATGTGATCAGCTATGACATCAGCCATTGGATGGTTTGACAGTTTGGTTGAAAGCATAGTCAATGTGACAGGTAGCATTTCCAGCATGCCATTTTTTTTTAACTATTTAAATCAAAGGGTTTACTTCCGCTTTAACCACTTCAGCTCTGGAAGGTTTACTCCCCTTCATGACCAGGCCATTTTTTGCGATACGGCACTGCGTTATTTAACGACGTTCAGCGACTTATAGCGGGCTGCGAAATCAGTGACACTTTTTGGGGACCAGTGACACTAATACGGTGATCAGTGCTAAAGATATGCACTATCACTGGACTAAGAAAAAACACCTGATACCAAAGGTACGGTGGGGAACCTCTTAGGGTTGTTAATAGACAGATCAAGCCAATGGTGTATAAATTTTATTACACAGTAAATTTATACTTTTAATCCATTGGCTTGAACTGTCTTTTAATGACCCTAAGGGGTTCCACAACCTTTCCTTCTCACAGAACGACAATCTGCCTTGTTTTACATAGGCAGACCGCTGTTCTGCCTGTGCCCCGACCCGCCGGACCTGCTGATTAGCTCCCGCTGTGTCCAATCACAGCGGGGGGGGCGGGTCACTGGCAGCGCACGTGCGAGTTTCAGACCCAGAAATGCAGAAAGATGTACAGGTACGTGATTCTGCACAATGCGGCCGCCCTGCTGCAGTAAATGTACGTGGGGCTGTCGCTAAGCGGTTAAAGTAATTTTCTAACAAAAAAATTAAGAATCTGGTTAAAGCAACAGGGTCGGCATGATAACCAGGCAACTGGCATTTTCGAAAAGGAAATGAATGCAAAAGCAACCCAAATACTGTAAGTATAACCAACCCCCCCACCCCCTTTCCCCATCCTTGATCCAAAAATTGAGACGATCCCAACAAACATGAACAGATGGGGTTATGCCAGTTGTAAAAATGTCCTTGTTGTAATCTCTATAAAATCATTACAGGATTCAGTTTCTTCTCTTAAAACAGATGTCTTTCCCCTTGCATGAATGTTTATTTTTAAAAACATTTTCGTTCTAAAAAAAAAAATGTACTTTCATTTTAAAGACGTCTTGGCTGCCGGTGTCTGGCAGAAGAAGTCGGATCCTCGGAATCCTCAGAAAAATGCCTCTCCTTCATTCTGCGGGTGCAGCTGTGCCGAGGTATAATTTGCCATAATTGGAAGGGTCATATGTTAAATCTCATCTGTTGCTCAAACTAATATATGAATCTCCAGGTTGAATATTTCCCTTACACCAACTATTGTTACAGGCCTCACTGGAGAAGAACTGATCCAATGTGTTTCCACGGTAACTATAAAGACATTAAAAAGGATCCAACCTGAGCACTAGGCCTCTTACAGGCCCAACAGCACGTGCTGTGTTTTTCATCAATATCCCTTCCATTTGCCATTTAATCCCCACAAATCTCATGATGGAAACATTTCATCGCTGGCCATCAAATTATTTTGGTAATTCATTTTTATTTTTTGCAGGAGAGACCCCAAGTAGGAGTAGGACTCAGGAGATGCTATTTCTAAGGTCCAATTGCATTTTTCTTTATAAATATACAGTTATTTTATTCTTGAAGTGTAGGTAAACCAATAAAGGGGTTGTGAACCTCTAAAACTTAAAATGCACAAAGCATATCTCTCAATGGTGTGTACTTGTCTCAATCCAAAGCCCTGACTGTGATTCCTGTCTCCTCTCCTATTTCTCTGTTATCTGCATAGTAATTTCTGACAGTCTATGCCACATATGTCAATTACAAGGCCCACGTGCCGAATCCGGCCCTCCAGGCCATTTCTCGTGGCCCTCGCACCTCTCCTGCAGCTGCTGCACATCTTCTCTTAGACCCCTTTCACACCACACCGCCCATAGCGTCGGCAGTAAAATGCCGCTATTTTTAGCGCCGTTTTACCGTCGGATTTGCGGCGCATTTCGGCCGCTAGCGGGGCGCTCTTACCCCCCGCTAGCGGCCGAGAAAGGGTTAAAAACCCCGGCAAAATGCAGCAATAGCAGCGTTTTGATGGCGATTTTAATAGGGAGCAGTGGTGGAGGAGCGGTGGAGGAGCGGTGAGTTCACCGCCCCTTCACCGCTCCAAAGAAGCTGCTGGCAGGACTTTTTGTGACGCCCTGCCAGCGCACCGCTGCATTGTGAAAGCCCTTGGGCTTTCACACTGCAGACAATGGTGCAGCAGTTTGAGGGCGGATTGCAGGCGCTATTTCTAACGCTATAGCGCCTGCAATACGCCCTCGGTGTGAAAGGGCTCTTAGCAGATGGCAGCAGGGAGGAGGACAGAACACCTCCAGTTTCTGTGCTTCTCCATGCAGCTACAGAGAGCAAAGCTCCCAACTGTCCCTGATTTTGAGGGACTGTCCCTGATTTGGAGCAATGTCCCTCTGTCCTCTTTCCTCCTCATTTGTCCCTCATTTTGGTCTGATCTATATAGATGTATATAAAATGCACTTTTTATCTATCAAAAAGTGTTTTCCAGCGCTAAACCTTTCATATGATTTCTAAATGGCTGCATTTGTAAATTCCAAAAGCCAATACAGTGGAACCTCGGATTACGAGCATAATCCGTTCCAGGAGAATGCTCGTAATCCAATGTACTTGCATATCAAAGCGAGTTTTCCCATTGAAGTCAATGGAAACAAAAATAATTTGTTCTGCGTTGACTTCAATGGGATGCAATACCGCATGTGGCCATAGGTAGGGGAGAGCCTCGGAAACGGCCGAAAAGGCCCGAGCACACTTCGGCTGACCTCGGCAAACCTCGGAAAGACTTCCTTCACAAGCCTTTTTCTGAGGTTTGCCGAGGTCAGCCGAACTGTCCTCAGGCCTTTCTGTGCATTTCCGAACGCCGACGATCGGCGCTGTTCGGCTCCGGCGCCCCCCACCTCAGGCCAAAAGCAGTACTGCATACCGCTTTTGGTCTTAATCCTGCTCGTTTCACGAGACAACACTCGCAAACCGAGTTAGGATTTTTAGAAATACAGTGCTCCATTCTGGGCTTTTGACTGGGCAATGACTTGCATTCTGGGCATTTGTCTCTGGACCTATACTGCATATGTTTGTACCACTAGGTGTACCATTCAGCTGAAGCAGCTGTCAGCCTCTCTAATGCCCTGTACATACGGTCGGAATTTCCGATGGAAAAACTCAGATGGGAGCTTTTCATCGTATATTCCGACCGTGTGTATGCCCCATCTGACTTTTTCCGTCGAAAATTCAGACAGACTTAGATAGAGAACATGTTCTATATTTTTCCGACGGAAAAAATTCCTATCGGAAAATCCGCTCGTCTGTATGCTTTTCCGACGCACCAAAAAACGTGCATGCTCGGAAAAGTCGACGCATGCTCAGAAGCATTAAACTTCACCTTGTCGTAGTGTTGTACGTCACTGCGTTCTTGGCGGTCGGAATTTGGTGTGACCGTGTGTATGCAAGGCAGCTTGAGCGGAATTCCGTCTGAAAAACCTTCCGAGTTTATTTAAACCTTTAGAGTTTTCAGGCTGCAGGTGGGGTGTAGGTGAGGTGAGGCTGGACGGTGCACTTGTGCCCTCTGCCTCATACACCCAGGTTAATGCCCAGCATGCATGGTGCCCAAAGCGGCTGAAATTCAATCCATGGGTGGTTCTGCCAGAATCATTCTACGCATGAAGATAAAACACCTTCTGTGTGCAGCAGCCCCCAGCCCTCTCTAAAACTTATCTGTGCCCCATCTCAATCCATCTATGTGCAGGAGAGCAGCAGTCTCTTCTTCTCCATTGGCTGAGACAGCAGCAGGAGCCATTGGGATAAGAAACAAAGAGGTTTTTAGTAACAAGCAGCACACATTGCACAAATTAACACTTGCTAGGTGCATATTTGCCCCCTAATCACCCCTGATGTTAACCCTTACCCAGCCAGTGTCATTAGTACAGTGACAGTATACAGTATTATCACTGATCACTTTATTAGTGTCAGTGGTGATGTCAGTGGTAATTAGTCAGTTCCCACTCAGTATCAGATTGCACAATCCCATTATAAAATCATAAAATTCCAGTATATATCTCATAGTTTGTAGACGCTATAACTTTCACGCAAACCAATCAATATACACTTTTTTTTACCAAAGACATATAGCAGAATACATTTTGGTCTAAATTTATGAATAAATTTGATTTTTGATTTTTTTTATTGGATAAGTTTTATAACAGAAAATAGAACATATTGGTATTTTTTTTAACATTTTCAGGCTTTTTTCATTTATATAATTAAAAAAAAAAAAAAAAAACAGTGGGGGTCAAATACCACCAAAACAAAGCTCTATTTGTGTGAAAAAATGGCATAAATTTAATTTGGGTAGAGCATTGCATATCGTGCAATAGCCAGTTAAAGCAGTGCAGTGCTAAATAGCAAAACATGGCCTGGTCATGAAGGGAGTAAAACCTCCTGGAGCCTGAGGTGGTTAACAGTATATTTCAACCCAAGTTGAATGACATTTAGTCTATGCCTGCATGTTGTGTGTTGACATGTCCAGTTTACATGACATTATTGTGACAAGGTGACAATGAAGTAGAGCAATTGGGAGACAGGGACGGATCATTGTCACCTCATAACAAGAAATGTCTGGATGAGAGCCTTCACACTAGTGCGATGCAAGAACCCTTCGAATCAAGTGCCTGCATCGCACCTGAATCGCACAGTGGTTCACACTGAGATCTGCGAACCGCTGCGGGTGTCAATGTAAAGTTAACAACACCCCCAGATTGCTCAGCAGATCGCAGTGCGAACTGTAAAATGTGAACACCCATGCGATTCGATTCCCGTGCGTACCAAAAAAAGGGCCCTGCACCATTTTGGTTAGAATGTGATGTGATTTCAGCCATATACTTTGTATGGCTGAAATCACATCGCAGACATCGCATGTGATCGGAACAGCAATGTCGTGCGAATCACATGCGATGTCTGGCATCGCACTAGTGTGAACCGGGCCTGAGAGTGGATGTAAACCCTCCTCTCCTATACCCAGTGAAGTTAACAGCCTCAGATTATACACAGATATGAAACAGATGAAACAAATCCTCTTACATACCCGTATTTATCGGCGTATAACACGCGCCGGTGTATTACACGAACCCCAAGTTTAGGAGGGAATTTTAAGTAAAAAAACTTTTAGGAGGGAAGTTTAAGAAAAAAAACGTACATTTAAATGCCCATCAATGCAGCCTTATCAGTGTCATTGTCAGCGCCCACCTGCAGCCTTGTCAGCGCCCATCTGCAGCCTTGTCAGTGTCCATTTGCCTTGCCCCAGTGTAATTTACGTTTAAAAATGGCGCCGCCGAGATACAGAGCCAGATGTCCTGTGTATCTCGGCGGGGCTCGATAGCTTTCGGGCGCTCTTGCCGACTTTCGGCTGCTTTCGGCCGTTCTCGCGGCCTTCAGCCGCTCTCGCTGGCTTTCGCCCTTTTTCAGCCATTCTCGGCAGCTCTCAGCTGTTCTCACGCGGGAATGCGAGAGCCGCCGAGAGTGTCCGAAAGTGGGCGAAAGCCGGCGAGAACAGCCGAGAGCTGCCGAAAACGGCCGAAAGCGGGCGAAAGCCAGCAAGAACGGCCGAAAGCGTCCGAAAGCCGCGAGAAAGGCCGGGAGGCTGACAATCGCCGGGGGGTCGGCGTATAACAAGCACCCACGATTTTCCCCTGATTTTAAGGGGAAAAAAGTGCGTGTTATACGCCGATAAATACTGTACTTGTTTATCTATTTAATCTAGGGTCACCTGTACTGTCTATCTTCTTTGCTCCACCCGGGTGCATCAGCTCAGCGATCCCGGAGACCAGTGCTTGGGTTCCTGATCATCTTAGTTCCCCCAAGAGGAGAGGTGGCTTGGAAAGAACCAGAGGACCGGAGGAGTGACGCATATCCCTGCAGAGGATTATATCTGCCTTGCACTACTGACTCCGCTCTCTCAGGGAGTACATCAGATGTGATTGCTATTGGAGATTTTGATGACCGCATCCCCCCTGCCCTCCTACATGTTTATATCCTGGAATTCATCCGGAACAGGAACAGGGGCCCGGTAACCCTCCACAACAAAGCTTGTCACGACTTATGAGGTGTACGTCTCATTTAGTCTGTGACTTCCGGTAAGCCTCCTTACAATAGGCGCTGATGCCGACCATACAGGATCACCATCACCCCACCTAGGAATATTTTTCATCCACGGCTATTCACATATATTGTGCCACTCACTGGACTATATATATTGTGTCACCTTCTGGATTATATCACTGTATAAACGCATATATACAGTTTTGCGACTCTCTGCACTTAACCACTTCAATACAGGGCTTTTAAACACCCTTCCTTACCAGAGCACTTTTTGCGATTCGGCACTGCATCGCTTTAACTAACAATTGCGCGGTCGTGCGACTTTACACCCAAACAAAATTGACGTCCTTTTTTTCCCACAAATAGAGCTTTCTTTTGGTGGTATTTGATCGCCCCTGCGTTTTTTATTTTTTGCACTATAAACAAAAGAAGAGCGACAATTTTGAAAAAAAACACAATATTTTTTACTTTTTGCTATAATAAATATACCATTTTTTTTAAAAAAAACTATTTTTTTCCTCAGTTTAGGCCGATACGTATTCTTCTACATATTTTTGGTAAAAAAAATCGCAATAAGCGTATATTGATCGGTTTGCGCAAAAGTTATAGCGTCTACAAAATAGGGGATAGATTTATTGAATTTTTTTTTTTTTTTTTTTACTAGTAATGGCGGCGATCTGCGATTTTTTTTTCGTGACTGCGACATTGCGGCGGACACTTCGGACACTTTTGACACATTTTTGGAACCATTCACATTTACACAGCGATCGTTGCTATAAAATTGCACTGATTACTGTGTAAATGTGACTGGCAGGGAAGGGGTTAACACTAGAGGGCGCTGGAGGGGTTAATGTGTTCCCTGATAGGAGTGATTCTAACTGTAGGGGGAGGGGACTCAAGGGGAGGAGACCGATCATGTGTTCCTCCGTACTGGGATCACATGATCGGTCTCCTCCCCGCTGACAGGACGTGGAGCTGTGTGTTTACACACACAGCTCCACGGTCCCGCCCGGTCCCGTTGTTTTAACGGGCAATCGCGGGTGCCCGGCGGACATTGCGGCCGCCGGGCACTCGCACCGGGTCCCGAGCGATGCCGCGGGCGCGCGCACGCCCCCCAGGCGGCCGGGAATCCGAGGACGTCATATGACGCCCACCCAGGATGGTAGATCCACCTTGTGGGCGTCATATGACTATACGCGGGTATTGAAGTGGTTAATATTCACTTGCCATTTATTCAATTTATTTTATTTTATGGTTTTATGTTTATATTTCACTATATCGACAATTTTTACTGTTCACCAATTATCTGTATTATATTGAATTTTATCTGTCACAAGATCACTTTCACAAATATTCATTCACAATTTTTTAAACGTGGTTTTTATTCCTGTCCTTTTATAATATAATATACAGGATTTTATATACTATTTTATCTATTTAAAATATATATATTTGTATACTCTTCATAAATTATATGTATAAAAACGTCACATAACAGTGATCATATACGTATACCTCTGAGCGCAACATATATTTTTTCCAAACCCATTTTCCGTTAGTTCATCGGCCATGTTTGCAGCCTCACTATAAACCTTTCATACTCAGTGCAATAATTCCCCACTTCCAATTTTATCTATTTAATCTATCCCCTATTTTGTAGACGCTATAACTTTTGCGCAAACCAATCAATATACGCTTATTGCGATTTTTAATTTACCAAAAATATGTAGAAGAATACGTATCGGCCTAAACTGAGTAAAAAATTATTATTTTTTTTTTTTTAAATGAAATATTTATTATAGCAAAAAGTAAAAAATATTATGTTTTTTTCAAAATTGTCGCTCTTCTTTTGTTTATAGCGCAAAAAAAAAAAAAACGCAGAGGTGATCAAATACCACCAAAAGAAAGCTCTATTTGTGGGGAAAAAAGGACATCAATTTTGTTTGGGTGCAACGTCGCACAACCGCGCAATTGTCAGCTAAAGCGACGCAGTGCCGAATCGCAAAAAGTGCTCTGGTAAGGAAGGGGGTAAAATCGTCCGGGGCTGAAGCAGTTAATGGCAGGATCATCGTTTTCTATATTAATGAAAGCTGCAGATTAAAAATGACTTCTGAAATTCCATTAACATGTTAAAGTTATTATGAGATTTTAGTGATTGGGTATTAATATGCTGTAAATCTTTTTAATGAATATGTAATCGGTTTAAAAAGGAGTCTTTCACACCTGCCTACTATTTTAATACACATTCTATACATATTCTATGTTTAAAAAAAAAAAAGCCATCAGCACCTTGATTGTATAATTGTCTATATAATTAATATGCAAAGTGGAATGGTTTAAACATTTTGCAATTGTAAGCTGCGTCTTGGCATCTGAAGTAGCACTTTGTTCAAGCGGTGTGTATTGCTGCCTTGGGGTCCTGGGTTCAAATTAATTAAGGAACATTATCTCCATGGTATTTATATGCTCCTGTTTTTTGCACAGGTTTTCTAGATTCCCCATACAATCCATTATTATTATTATACAGGATTTATATAGCGCCAACAGTTTACGCAGCGCTTTACAACTTGAGGGCAGATAGTACAAATACAATACACTTTAATACAGTAGCAATCAGAGGGCCCTGCTCGTTAGAGCTTACACTCTAAGATTGTCAAATTTCAGTTTTGGGTGGGCATTGGTGGCTTGAATCTTGCTTACGCATTAGACCAGTGGCTTACGCATTAGACCTTCCTTCTAATATGCGTATTTCGAATGTATTTCATGTCTCCTTATTAAAACCTTTGGTCTGCATCCGCTTTACCACCTTGGTGCCATGTTCTCATCTTGTACAGGGTGAGGCCGCTCAGCTGTCATCTACTTGCCAGCTCCTATTTCTTCACAGTTACACAGTTACTCAGCTGTTGATGATGTCCTGCTCGTCAGTCCTTCCTACTTAAGCCGTCCAGTCCAGAGGATCTCTGCCTTTACCTTGGTCAACATCACAGAAACTATCTCCTGTGATCCCGTTCAAGACTTGCTTTGCTGACATCCCTTCTGGCTCCAGATCCTGCTTGTTGTTCCACTACATTGATCCCTAATTTCTGGCTTGGCTGACTGTCCGTTCCGGGTACTGAACTTTGGCTATGTTTTGACTACGTTTGTTCTTTTTACTTTTATTATTAAACAAGTGTGATTAAACTGTAATTCTGTCTTGGCCTGATTTCATGTTCATGTTTTGATGTGATTGGTCATCACAGTGATCACATGGTACTATTAGCAGCACTGATCCCTCCCCTTCCTCTTACAACAGGGGAAAGAGTGTGATCAGTACCTATGATTGGGCACAGAATGAATGGATCAGCGGCTGCAGCTGCTGATTTATCCATTCTGTTGTCTGTTGCAGTGACACGGGATCTTTTATTACCCCCCCCCCCCCACCACCACTCCTGCACATAGTATTTCCAATAGTATCTCTAATAACCAGTAAATGAACCCCTCACCTCCTTTATCCTGCCCATCTGAGCATTAACCTCTTCACGTCAAACTTACCACTGTATGTAACCAGTACATTAACCCCTTCATTTCCTTCCCCATCTGTGTATAACCTGTACATTTCATGTATCTAGTGCACCATCCTCAAGCTGAATGTTTAACCCCCTCAGTACCAGCATGTTTCTTAATTTTCCACAAATTGTGGCCAAAAATTAGCTTGTCTTAGGGCAGGGGTGTCAAACTCAATTTTATTGTGGACCACATCAGCATTATGATTGCCCTTTAAAAGGGCCGGTTGTATCTGTAAGATTAGATGTCCAGCGCATCCCCTCCCCTTACATTAGATGTCAAGAGCCACCCCACCATCAGAAGTTGAGTCCCCCACTCTTCCTTACATCACAGTGCACCCCTCTTTCCTTATGCTGCTGCTGGGAAGAAGCTGGATGCATTGCTTGAAAGCAGAAGGAATGGGGCTGAAGCTCTCCTGCAGCTGCAGGAGAGGTACGAGGGCCACATGAAATGGCCTGGAGGGCCGTATTCGGCCTGCGGACCTTGTGTTTGACACCTGTATCTTAGGGTGTCTGGGGGGGGGGGGTGGTTGTTCTATTCTCGCATTTCTATTTTTAACATAAATTAGGGGAAACTGTTTGTTTTTGTTTTTTAAGATTTTTGGTCTTTTTTCTTTTTTAAGGTGAAATTTTTTAAAACACAGCGGTTAAATAAATGCCACCAAACAAAAGCTCTATCTGTTTTTTTAAGAATGACATAAACTTTATTTGGGTATAGTGTTGCCTGATGGAGTAATTGTCAGTCAGACTATCACTGTGCTAAGAAAAAATGGCCTGGTACTGAAGGGGTATTACAGGCTGGTCATAAGTGATTAAATCAATGAAAGATGATTTTTGTAAGTACCCCTGTTAGTGATAAATGGCTTGACTCATCCCTCTAACTGCTTCTTTTGCTGCACAGCCTGGTCTGTTAAATGAAGTTAAAAAATAAAACACTTACCGTATATACTCGAGTATAAGCCGAGTTTTTTAGCACATTTTTTTGTGCTGAAAATGCCCCCCTCGGCTTATACTCGAGTCAAGCACTTTTTTGCAGCAGAGAATTACATTTTCTGACCCGATTTTGGGGACCCGTATCTCAGGGCCACTTGGTGCTAGGAACTTTGGTATGCAAACCCAGTGAAACTAGCACTACAACATATCCAATGATGGGGTTCCTAGCACCAAGTGACCCCGAGATATGGGGTCGCAAAGTCGGTCAACTGTGTCCATCTGCAGCAATGTCTTTTCGGGACCCTTTGGGTCCAGAGACTCCAAATTTTGGCTGCAGTTAGGGGGCATCTAGGAACCCTTAACTACCAAGTTCAGGAGACCTATGGCTACAAATGGGCACAGTGAGGCATGCAAATGGGCACAGTGAGGCTGAAAATGGGTATTGTTGACCCTCTTTTCCACTTACAGTAGCTGCGCATTTCTCACCCTAGGCTTATACTCAAGTCAATAAGTTTTCCCATTTTTTTGTGGTAAAATTAGGTGCCTCGGCTTATATTCAGGTCGGCTTATACTCGAGTATATATGGTACTGGCCGGATCACCAGAATAAAACAAATGCAGCCACCACATCTAAGAATTGTCAAACTACAATATAATATATATTTAGGTTTTGGATTAATAATGCTGTAAATTAAACCTTTTATGACAGAAATATGCTGTTATTTGCTGAGTTTTGGGGAATTGCTAAATGCCTGGCTGCCATAATAACCTTCTTTCTTCCTTCAGTGCTTGGCAAATAACAGCGACCTTTCTGCGACTTTTCCATACTCCTATTTGCTACAGGTCAATGACTCAGACTGAACCAGAGACTCAATATGACAGCCAGGAAACTAGATTGAGGCCAGCATTGGCAACCCCACTATTCTCTGTGCTCAAGTTTTCCTTAAGATGCTTTGCTTGTAATATTTCAGTTTTCCTGAACCCCTTAGATTATGTTTTACGCTTCATATAGAAACAAAGTTTTTTTTGTTTCATCTCCTTTGACATTCGGCGTATCTTGGAGAGGTCAACTTGCAATGCAATCTCAAGCCCTCTGTACTGGCTCTCCAGAGACGGACTTATGGAGTAAATTCTTAGGCTGTCTGTTAACTTTGTCTTATAAATGAGGCATCGTGGCACTAAATAGCATGAAATAAAATTGTTGTAGTCTTTTAAATGTTCTGTATAATCCCAAAAGGCCAGTAATTTCCAGGATGAGCAGGGCCAAGGCTCGGATTTCTCGGGGTAAAAGTTCTTCCAGAGAGAAGACCGTCTTAGTTCAGGAGGTAACGTGGAAATATTTGTCAGACGCAGAGATTTAAAGCACCTTCCTTAAATCCCGTCCCTCTGGGAACGCAGACACGCATGTGATAAAGTCGATTTTCAATGCAAAGCACTGCCAAGAAGGCAACTGTTCTATTTAGAGAAAATATCTTGGAAATTAATCCACCGTAGCTTTTTACTGTACAAAAATACAAATAAATGTAATCATTTCTAAATGACCTTTCTTTTCCTTTCTACTTTGCTTTTTCGAGGCGATATGAAACAACAACATGAAATATTTTACATGACATTGAACCAGAGAGGCTTTCATTAAATTACAAAGAGTTTAAACACATTTTAGATCATGATAGTTTTCATGGAAATTTTCTACGCATTGTAAAGGAAGACTAAATCCAAAGCTTCAAATGAAATTTCTGAAGTACCCAATTAGAAGTGGATTCACATTTAACCTGGGTCATCTGGAGGTCCGAAACGTACTAGTCGTTATGGCTTGGATGACTTAAAGTTGAAGATAATGCCAACTTTGTACATTTCTCAAAGACTCCATTCATGAGAGCTTGCCACAGAATTTCCCATTCCTCTACCAAAACCATTATTAAAGCAGATCTCACGTATATTTTTTTTTTTAAAGCTGAACTCAGAGCACAAAAAATGTAATTTAAAGGAGAGGTTTGGGGTCATAAAACAACATTTATACGCACCTCTATGCTGCAGCATTGATGTGATGCTGCAGCTATCCCCCACTGGCTCTAAGCCAGATCAAAAACTGAGTGATCACATGACCCCTGATCACTCAGTTCTCAGTCTACTCTGAGCAGTCACTGGCTCTCTGCTCTGCCCCTCCAGCCGTCACTGGAGCACAGGGCTGAGGAAGGGGCGGGAATGGCTGGCTTAGGCTTTCAGTGTATAAAAAGGGAAAACTGTGCTTGTGTATAGACCCACAAATTATAACAATTAAAGTGGTTGTAAATTAAGCCCCCCTAATACATACCTGAGCCCTATTTCTGCCCAGCAATGATGCAGGAGTGTCTTGGCTGCACTTAGCATGCGCAGTAGCTTCACTGCCAGGTTCCCTTACCAGGAATGGCAGCGGCGGCAGCAGGAATGCTGATTGCGGGTGCAATGCTTTGAGGACTCCGACCAAATAAATTATAAATGCATATTTCTTTACCTGCAAAAAAATTTTTTTGTAAAAGTTAACTTTTTCTTCAAACTTGTCCACCAGAACACATGGTATGTGGTTCATTAACATTCTTTCAGGTTGTGGTACATGTGTTGATCAAAGGAAGCGTGGGTATGTCCTTTTCCTGTGTTGAGGCTCCATTGACTATCCAGTCACAGACTGGGGTGGGAAGAAGGTGGGTTAAATGATTCTGGCCATCAGACTGAGGAAATATGGCGGTGAAAAAAGTATTGGGGGGGAAGTCTCTTGATTGAACGTGAAAATTTCTGCAAAAGCTGGTGTTGTTATTGTATCTTTTGGGCTATTCGTTTTATCGACATCACTGTGAATTCATTTTTTACTTAATGTAGCAGAATGGTAAAGTAAAAGTTCTTCTTACACATAGGAGAAAATAATCTGTTTACATAGATTGTTAGTGTTAACATAAGAATTAGTTATTATTAATTGTTAGTGTTAACATAAAAGCAAATGGAATTTGCATGGAACGGTGTTAGAACAACAGTTGTATCTTCACTGGTTTGCCAACGGAAAAAATCGTAATGACGCCGTGCACAACTGCGTAATTGTTTTTAGTTTACATAAATGTCCAGAGTATCCCACATAGTTTGGGAAACCTGGATATTTTAACAATATTTCAAAAATTGCTTTAAGGAATATTTATTTTTACCAATGTAAAATAAAAGAGAGTTTCAATATTGTAAAGTACAATGTACTGTATATAAGTATAGCAGACGCTATTATTTTTGTAAATTTAAGTTTGTCTGAAGCTGCAGTTTGGCTCAGACTAATTATACTAAAGTTCTGGTTTCTGTACCAGTTTAGCTGGGTTGTGCTGGTTTCCACTTGACCGTGGGCGTCGCTCTCACCTACGGTAAGTGTTGGAAATACAACAGGCTAAATGTATTGGGTACCCTTTTTACTCAGAAACAGCCCGGTGGGAATGGTCTGCCCGCTGTGCATTCTGGGTAAGGGTATTTAAGGTACTGACGCCAATTTTTGGGGTTTGATATCCCGACCTCATGGCCCTCCTGGCCTAAGGTGTGTGCTGCCTTACTCTATATCTCGGGGCGGCTGGCCCGAGGCTTCGCAACTGAAGGGTAGGCCCAGAAGTATTGGGGCCTACCGATCCAGGAGTGGTCCTGTGCTGTCTTGCCTGCGGGGAGTAGCCAAGCGACTGGAGGATCCAGGAGAGGACGGAGCAACAAGGCTGGTATTTCTGGAAGATCCTGGAGACTCAGTTGGAGGACGCATCCCGGGTCACCTACCACACAGTACCACCGGACTGGCTGAAAGAAACTGGTACTGTGTCACAGTTCTTTAACTTTGCAACAAGTTGATGGTTGTACCTTCCTGTGGCAGAGGATTGCACAACGATTCCGCTAAATTGACAAGTCTGTGGCAGAGACTTTGACTGAGCATCTCATCGGCTGCTAGGCCAGTGAGAGAGGCCTATCCGGTGGTTGCCAGATCCAGCCTGTGGAAGCTGTTTGTCCTCTGGATCAAGGAAATACCTCTAACCCGCAATTACAAGGTACCTGAATTCCCCTTAACCCTCTATCCCTCTATTGCAAAATTCATTTTCTTTCAAATAAATCTTAGGAAAAAGAACTGAAGTTAGGAAACTTCAAATAAATCTTAGGAAAAAGAAGTGTCGGAGCTAATATTCTTTAATCAACTTTACAACGGGACCCCATTGACGGACACAGTGAACAGGTGAGGTACCAGTAAGCCCAACAAAAACCAGCAGCCCCTTCGGGGGGGTCAGTGCTACATATACATTATCGCAGCATGGATTGGTGGTGGCTAGCCTGGGGTGTATTGGCCTGTTTGTTGTTTTAGGAGACCATTGGAGAGAAATGTCATTGTTGAAGGGAAATTTGTAAAAGACTTTGATTTATTTTTATTTACCTTAACCGCTTCAATACAGGGCTTTTAAACACCCTTCCTTACCAGAGCACTTTTTGCGATTCGGCACTGCGTCTCTTTAACTAACAATTGCGCGTCGTGCGACGTTACACCCAAACAAAATTGACGTCCTTTTTTTCCCACAAATAGAGCTTTCTTTTGGTGGTATTTGATCGCCCCTGCGGTTTTTATTTTTTGCGCTATAAACAAAAGAAGAGCGACAATTTTGAAAAAAAACACAATATTTTTTACTTTTTGCTATAATAAATATCCCATTTTTTTAAAAAAAAACAATTTTTTTCCTCAGTTTAGGCCGATACGTATTCTTCTACATATATTTTGGTAAAAAAAATCGCAATAAGCGTATATTGATCGGTTTGCGCAAAAGTTATAGCATCTACAAAATAGGGGATAGATTTATTGAATTTTTTTTTTTTTTTTTTTTACTAGTAATGGCGGCGATTTGCGATTTTTTTTTCGTGACTGCGACATTGCGGCGGACACTTCGGACACTTTTGACACATTTTTGGAACCATTCACATTTACACAGCGATCGTTGCTATAAAATTGCAATGATTACTGTGTAAATGTGACTGTCAGGGAAGGGGTTAACACTAGAGGGCGCTGGAGGGGTTAATGTGTGTCCCTAATAGGAGTGATTCTAACTGTAGGGGGAGGGGACTTAAGGGGAGGAGACCGATCATGTGATCCTCTGTACTGGGATCACATGATCGGTCTCCTCCCCGCTGACAGGACGGGGTGCTGTGTTTTTACAAACACAGCTCCACGGTCCCGCCCGGTCCCGTTGTTTTAACGGGCAATCGCGGGTGCCCGGCGGACATCGCGGCCGCCGGGCACTCGCACCGGGTCCCGAGCGATGCCGCGGGCGCGCGCCGCCGGCGGCGCGCGCGCGCCCCCCCAGGCGGCCGGGAACCCGAGGACGTCATATGACGCCCACCCAGGATGGTAGATCCACCTTGTGGGCGTCATATGACTATGGGCGGGTATTGAAGTGGTTAAATGAATAGGAGGATCATTGAAGATCATTTTACTGAAGTACTATGATTTTTTTATTTTTTTTAAGTTTTTGTTGAAGATGTATTGTACAGAGTATAGTCAATAAGGCACACTATACAAAACAATGTAACAGTACAGAAGGTGATAACTAACAAGTCATGATGTCTTCTCTGCCTGGCTACCCTACTTTCTCTCCTCTGACATACCCACTATCATTCTTGGTGAATTGAATATCCTTGTTAATGTTAACAGCCTGACTACAACTCAACTTTTCAACTTAACCTCATCTTTTGACCTAACACAATGGGCAACCTCTTCCACCCACTCCAATGGTAATACCCTCAACCTTGTATTCTCCCATCTCTGCAAATTAAATTCAATATACTAACAACAACATACAAAGCCATTCACAACTCTGCCCTGAGCTACATCACCAATCTCACCAAATATCACCCAAACCGTCCTCTCTGCTCCTCTTAAGACCTCCTGCTCTCCTCCTCCCATGCTCATCTCCAGGACTTCTCCGGAGCTTCTCCCATCCTCTGGAACTCTCTACCTCAATCTGCCTGGCTATCTTCTACTCTGGCTGCCTTTAGGGGATTTTCCTGAAAACTCTTCAGGGAAGCCTATCTACCTCCAACTAAACTTTTATCACTTCCATCAGCTCATCCCTCACGGTTACAACCTTTTGTACCACCTGTCGCACTCTATTAGATTGTAAGCTCTTATAATCAGGGCCTTCTTGAAGCCCCATACACACGGGCAGAATGTCGCGAAAAAATACCAGCTGACATTCTGCTTGTGTGTAAGTCCATCCGACAGAAGCCGGCCATTCGACCAGCTTCTGTCGGACATGCATACTGGAAAACCAGCAGCCTACTGACTCACAATCAGCCAATAGCAGAAAGCACTGATCGGAGTGTGTTCTGGCTCATGGTTAGTACAGTGGCTCCCGACGGGGCCGCCATTTTTGTTTACATACAACAGAAAAAAAATTGGAGTCTGTATCAGGCTTAACCCACTTGTATTTTATTGTATTGTAACTGCACTGTCTCCCTTTTATATTGTAAAGCACTGCGTAAACTGTTGGCGCTATATAAATCCTGTATAATAAGAATAAAAACCCAATTAAGGAGAAATAACATTGGGTGAGTTTCATCTTAAAAGAAAAATAACAAGAAATCATTCACATATCTGGATGCACATTACCAGGGTATTGCTTTTATAGAGCTGAGTTTTCCAGTAGGGTTAAGTAACACCATAAACATCTCCTAAATAAAGACAAATAGACCCTCGTATGAGAAACTAGGTGCACGTTAGAGCTGCATGATTAATCATTAAGAATCGAGATTGCGATTCCACCCCCCCCCCCCCCCCCTGTGAGCTTAAAACAGCATTTCCTCAATTCAGTGCAGTTCACTGCTCAAGCTGACAGCTGTCAAAAAAAAATAGGCAGCCTGACAAGTTTATCACAACATCGATCAGGCGAGATAAAGAGAAACATTGTAACATTTAGTTCTTTTACATCAAAGGAATGAACTTCGGTCTGTAAATGAGGTCAGTTTAACCACTTAGAGAGTAACTGCAGTCTATTCACATAATTTGTAATAAAAACATATTTGCCATTTTGAAGCTTCACTACAACCACTTTGCATATTATTTTATATATACTGGGATTCTGTACTTGCCCAAAAAAAGTCTGGCAGCAGACATTTTAAATGTGGGCAGCTGAGGCTGCTGCCTGTTCACTTTCTGGATTTACACAGACACAGAGGCACACCTCCAGCTCTGCAGCCCTGCAGCTCTCATTGGCCCTCTTATCTCTTATCTCATCCCCCTCCCTTCCTGGCAAACTCTCACAAGAGTAAGAGAGAGAGAGAGAGCTGTGCATGATGTCATAAGCCTAGGCTTTTTTACCAGACAAAAAACAGGAAGTGGGCTGTATAAGGTATTTACTGGCTGAAAAAAAAATGTTTTACTATCCAAAGTTAAAACAACAACAAGGGCAGAAGATTTAATAGATGGAAAGTTGAAAAAAATGACTGAAGGTCCGCTTTAAAGACTAAACCTTTTTCTGACACTTGTTGCTTACAAGTTAAAATCAGTATTTTTTTAAACATTATATATATTTTTTAGCAGAGACCCTAGAGAATAAAATGGTGCTTGTTGCAATATTTTATGTCACACTGTATTTGCGCAGCGGTCTTTCAAATGCAATATTTTTGGAAACAAATACACTTTAATGAATTAAATAAAACTAAACAGTAAAGTTAGCCCAGTTTTATTGTACAATGTTGAAAGATGATGCTACGGTATCTGGTACCAGCCAGAATAGCAAAATATATCCCGACATATCCCATATATTGTTTTAGAGGCTGTTCTTCCCCAGGTACCCACTTCCATATGTGGTGGCAATCTGGAGGAATAGAGCTTTCCAAAGCTTTAGAGGCCATTGCAAAAATATTTTTCCAGAATTCATGGGCCACCCATGAATTCTGGAAAAATATTTTTGCAATGGCCTCTAAAGCTTTGGAAAGCTCTATTCCTCCAGATCCAGCCTTGGCACTTCTTAACCACTTCAGCCCCGGACCAATTGGCAGGCAAAGGACCAGGCCCCTTTTTACGATTCAGCACTGCGTCGCTTTAACTGACAATTGCGCGGTTGTGCGACGTGGCTCCCAAACAAAATTGGCTTCCTTTTTTTCCACAAATAGAGATTTCTTTTGGTGGTATTTGATCGCCCCTGCGGTTTTTATTTTTTGCGCTATAAACAAAAATAGAGCGACAATTTTGAAAAAAAAATGCAATATTTTTTGCTTTTTGCTATAATAAATATCCCCAAAAAATATATAAAAATTTTTTTTTTCCTCAGTTTAGGCCGATACGCATTCTTCTACATATTTTTGGTTAAAAAAATCACAATTAACGATTATTGATTGGTTTGCGCAAAAGTTATAGCGTTTACAAAATAGGCGATAGTTTTATAGCATTTTTATTAATATTTGTTTTTTTACTAGTAATGGCGGCGATCAGCGATTTTTATTGTGACTGCGACATTATGGCGGACACATCGGACATTTTTGACACATTTTTGGGACCATTGTCATTTATACAGCAATCAATGCTATTTAAATGCACTGATTCCTGTATAAATGACACTGGCAGTGAAAGAGTTAACCACTAGGGGAAGGGGAAGGGTTATGGGCTGTGATGTGTGTGTGTTTTTTTTACATTAGGGGGCGGGGCTGACGTCTGACGTCATTGATCGGCTTTCCCGATGACAGGGAACAGCCGATCAATGACAGTCAGAGTAGGAAGCGCGGGGAGAAGTTTGTTTACACAGACCTCTCCCCGTTCTTCCGCTCTGTGACCCGATCGCGGGACACCAGCGGCGATCGGGTCCGCTGGTCCCGCGGCCGGGGTCACGGAGCTCCCGCCTGGGTCACGGCCAGGCAGTTAAAGGGCCACGTACCTCTACGTGGTTTTGCCTGGCCGTGCCATTCTGCTGACGTATATATGCAGTGGGTGGTCGGGAAGCGGTTAACTCGAAACCTGCAACACTAACTCGTGTTCAATTTCAGTAGTTTCTCCAGCTTAGCACTGCAGCCAAGCAAACTATTGCAAAAGCTTGGAAGTCTCAAACTTTGATAGTAGCGGAAGCTAAACATAGAATGAATAGAGCTCTAATATATGCTAAAATGACTGCTATAGAGGACAATAATATTAATAAATTTACAGAGATATGGCAACCATGGGTTAAGCATTACTTTTCCTCTGATTTTGACCAGTCATTACTGTTACCTTATTAGTATACCTGATTTCCTATTGACTATCCACATGTTTCTGTTTGAAATCGGACCACCACCTGGAGAGACTCTTCCCTTTTTTTCTTTCTTTTTTTTTCTTTTTATTCTATTGCTTTTACCCTTACTTCTTAAGACTTAATATATTAGTGTCATGCACTATGAGAAGAGCTATATATTTATTTTACATTATCTTTTTGCTTTATGCAATATAACTCATAGTGTTAATTCTTCCAAACTCTTTCTTTACTCTACTTTCTTTCTTTACCTCTTTCAATATGTGACCCACACTTATGGGATACTCTATTATTACCACTTCATTCTCTATTCCTTACAATTAGTATGTCATGTTTATCTGACTGTTTATTCTTAAGCAAACGAACACTGCAATAAGAAGGATACGAACCTGTTTTGAATAATTACGTACTCTTTTTTTTTTCATATTTTTTTTTCCTACTTTTTTCCTACTTCAAACACAACCCTGGTTACTGCGGTACCTGCTATATCTAAATGCCCCCACTCTGTCACAGTTTACACCCACTTGGGGTGGAAGAGTGGTCTAGAGGCACGTTATCTAGGACCTATACATTGACCAGAGGCTCTGTTCGTTCTTCTATTGTTTTAATACATAGATTGTTTCTGTAGTTTGCTTCTATTTTAATTTGCACTTCATATTGTAAGCTACAATATATTTATGCATATATCTACCATATATACTCGAGTATGAGCCGAGATTTTCAGCCCTTTTTTTAGGGCTGAAAGTCCCCCCCCTCGGCTTATATTCGAGTCACCGCCGTCTGCCTACATGAACAGCGTGTCATGCAGACAGACGGCAGTGTTCAAAAGCCGCGCCTCCTCCTCCTCCTCGTCCGTGATAGGAGGAACACTAATTTTCCCAGCAGTAAGTCAGTGTGCAGTGTTCCGCCTATCACAGATGTCCTGTTCTCATCTCATGGACGAGGATGAGAGGACGTCCGTGATAGGCGGAACACTGCACACTGACTGCTGGGAAAACAGTGTTCCTCCTATCACGGATGAGGAGGAGGAGGCGCGGCTTTTGTAATTTTGGAATGGCGCCTTACACGCTGTGGGTGGACAAATCGAGACTGCATCGGCTGCAATGGTGGAAGACAGATCGCACAGGGAGGGACCCAGGACACAGGACCCAGGACCCAGGACATGCAGATCGATGCAGATCCCCGCAGATCGGCACAGGTAGGCTGCAATGGGGACACAGGGGGGGTCTGTACAGGGGACATGCAGCTGCAGATGGGCACTGCTGACCCTCTTTTCCACTTACAGTAGCTGCTGCATTTTTCACCCTCGGCTTATACTCGGGTCAATATGTTTTTCCCAGTTTTTTGCGGTGAATTAGGGGCCTCGGCTTATATTCGGGACGGCCTATACTCGAGTATATATGGTAAGTTTATTTGACATTGACAGTATCCCATGTATGATTGTATACACTCTACTGTTTTTCTTTTTTCTTTTATGAAAAATTCAATAAAAACATTGAACGAGAAAAAAAAAAAAAAAAGAAAAAGAAAGCTGATGCTATGCTGTGAGAATTGTGAGAAAATCGTGATCTTTATTCTAAGCAAAAAAATTGGGATTCTCATTTTTAGCCAGAATTGTGCAGCTCTAGCACACATAACTGTCGACTGTAGCCATCTATCCCAAATCTTATTATATTTAACGGGACATCCCCTATTAGTATATGACTTTCTTGAGAGGCAGAGTATTATTTACTGCAGCGATCCATGCTGGTAGTGTAGGGGGGCAGAGCTTGGATCCAGCTGTGAGCCACCAGCTTCCTGGCACCAAACAAAGTCTCCTGAAGAAATGCAAGCAAATATTTATCTGTGTCAGAGTTAGGGAATAAACCTTGCAAAACTGTTCGTGCTATTAAAGCGGTTCTGCACCCATTTCATTTAGTAAATCTCTTTGCCTTCCAAATCAGGCAAAGAGTACTAAATGAAATGTTTTTTTTTTTTTTTTTTTTTACTTACCTTGTAATTGATGACTTCCGGTCTTCTCTCTCTGCGGCGGCGGGCGGGGTCTCTGCGTCGATCGTCGTCACGCCGCACTGTCTCCTGGGATCTGGTGTCATTGATCCCAGGAGTCAGTGCGGGCATCTTCCGAAATCTCGCGAGATTTCGGCCACATCTTCCGAAATCTCCCGAGATTTCGGCCACATCTGCCGAAATCTCATGAGATGTCGGCAGATGTGCCGTTACTGCGCACGCGCGAGTAACGGCGGTGCATGCTGGGCCATCTAAAGTTCCTGTGGGTGTTTCACATGCCCACAGGCAAGATGGCCCCCAGCACTAAAGAAGAAGACGAGGAACTTCATCGGACGAAAACCGGCGGCGATCGAGATGGAAGATGGAACAGGTGATTCCCCCAATAAAGGTAAGCATCCTTTATATTCCGTCCCAAAAAAAAAAAAAATTTTACAGAGTGCATAACCGCTTTAATAGATTGTTGCAGGTGACTTTTGGTGCTCACAATACTTGACAGGTGACTTGCGTGCTCCCCCTCATGGGTCCCCACTCACCAGCTCCTATAACCCCTGCAGGGGTAATGCGCCTGTAAGTCCACAGTCTAGGCCGATGGTCTCAGGTTCCAGCATTCACAGTTTAATAAGAAGCCTTTGGACGTCCAATTAATGGCAAATATATGCAATAATATTCCTCATAAAAAAGAAAAATTGTCTCCCATGGTGTAGTATCCAAGAAAGTTAATTTATTAAAAAAATGCTTAAAAATCAAACAAGCAATTAAAATAAAAACAAACAGATCAAGAGCAAAGTCCATATACCATGGGTGCTTCTCATAGAGAAGCAGCTCTATGTGATGGATAGCACAAGGAGCTGTGGGTGTGCAGCGTGCAGCGTGCGCTCCAGCTGCGTTCCACCCACTAGCCCTAGTTCCTGAAAATCACGCGATGTGCGTATCAAAGCCGGGCACGTTTCGTCATTGACGTCCTTAGCGGCAGGAAACCTAATTGACTGATTGGCAGCTGATGGGCACCTTTTGATGCGGGCTGTGCTGATGATCAATGTGCTGATTATCAGCACAGACCCCTTCCCCTCTGACAGGGAGAGCCGCCGATCGGCTCTCCCTGTCAGCGTGAACCGAGGAAAGCCGTTTACCGGCACTTCCTGGTTCACGCAATGATCAGCTGTGATTGGTCACAGCTGATCACATGGTAAGAAGCCTCCGTCAGAGGCTTTATACCACGTTTGGAGTTGCGGTGTGTCAGACTGACACACAGCACCTTCGTTTGCTGCACTGCGCGCCCCCACGGACACGCGCCGGTTGTGTTACACTGGGCGCGTCATATGACGTCGGGTCAGGATATCGCAATCACTTTGCCGCTGTCATTCTGCTATATGGCGGGCGGCAAGTGGTTAAGGCAGCATAGCCTCCGGGCCATTTATCTCAAAAGTAGTAAATTTACTAAAATACATGAATTTACTGAATGCGTTCAATATTCATGTTTTGCAATGTACATCACTTACACTGCACCAGAGGAAGATAGTTCTGTAAATGAATGTTGTGAAACTTAAGTTTCTAGCATGCTTTTCATTCAAACCATCCCCCTCAAGTACAATTTATTTTCATTCCTGAGCTCAGGGCAGAAAATTTCCACACGGATACATTTTATACTTCTATCCTAAATTTCCCTCATTGTTATTTTGCACATTGCTAAAATACCGGCTGCCTACTGGCAGGTGATAAATAACGAATATATGTGTTCTTTATTGAATTGACTTTTATGAAATTATCTTTTTTTTTTTTTCGGTATTTACTTCACATTCGATATTTTACTTTGATGAATTGACTCTCTTATTATCATATCGCATGTGGAATCCTTTAGTGAATTGACCCCTCTGTTACAGTTTAACCTTTTCGCTGCCAGAGCTGTTTTTGCGTTTTTTTTTTAACACATGTTTAAAAAATCACTTTAGACCTGAAGATTACACAAAACCCCCAAACATTATATATTTTCTGAAAGCAGACACCCTAGAATAAAAAAAAATTATAGTACCGTAAAGGTAAAATTTCAGTAAATAAATGTAATAAACTACCCACATTTTTGGTAAACATAAAATATGAGGTTGCATCCTGGCCTAGGCCGACAAGGCCCAGGCCTAAGGCAGCAATTTGCAGGGGGTCAGCACGGAAAGAGTCCCCGCCGGCTTGCTCTACACTGTTATGCTGCGTACATACGATCGGAAATTCGGCCAGCAAAAGACCGATGAGAGCTTTTGGTCGGAAAATGCAACCGTGTGTATGCTCCATCAGACTTTTGCTGGCCGAATTTCTGCCAGCAAAAGATTGAGAGCAGGTTCTCAATTTTTCGGTCGGAAAAAGTTCCGATCGGAAATTCCGATCGTCTGTAGCAATTCCGACGCGCAAAATTCCTGCGCATGCTCGGAAACAATTTGACGCATGCTCGGAAGCATTGAACTTCATTTTCTCGGCTCGTTGTAGTGTTGTACGTCACGTGTTCTTGACGGTCGAAAGTTCAGCGAACTTTTGTGTGACCGTGTGTATGCAAGCCAAGCTTGAGCGGAATTCCATCGGAAAAACCATCCAAGATTTTTCCGACAGAAAATCCACTCGTGTGTATGCAGCATTAGTGTAGCGCCAGTCTTATAGGGGGACTGGGCTGAGAGGCAAATTAGTCTAGCGCCCCCATAAAGAGGCCACACTGCTTCTGGTATGTGGGAGGCCGGCATTCCGCAACTGGGGTGGGGCACCGCTTCTAATTTTGACTGTCCTCTCATCCTGGACCTGCAAACCTTCCTCACTGTGCTATATGTTTTCTGCTGCACCATTGGCGTGGTTATATCTTCTTAGTTCTCTCCATAAAATTATCAGAAATTTGTGCTTAACCACTTCCCACTCGGCCACTGTACATATACGGCCGGGTGGGAGCCGTCTACTTCTGAATGGACGTTCCGGAACGTCCTTCAGAAGTAGAGGGATCGCGCGCGCGTGCCCGCGCAGCGGCGCGATCCCGATGCGGCCGTGTCACCCGGACACGGCGCATCTCGGATCGGCAGGAGGGCTCGATGATTGGCCCTCCTGATCACATGACGGCCGTGTCGAATCACAGCCATCATGTGATGTAAACAAACAGCCGGTTGCTAGGCAATCGGCTTCTCCTCTCCTCACACGGAAGTCGTCGGTGAGGAGAAGAGAGCTGATCGCTGCAGCCGGCTGGTGATCAGTGAGTATTAGCTGTTTTTTTTACAGCTTTTTACTCACTGATCACCAGTGTAGTGTCCCCACAGTAAAACACACATGTCCCCACAGTAAAACACACATGTCCCTACAGTAAAACACACATGTCCCCAAAACACACATGTCCCCAAAACACACATGTCCCCAAATAATAAAAACACATGTCCCTCACATATGTCCCAGTAAAATAACATGTGCCAATGATTATCTGCACACATATGTCCGTGATCACCTGCACACACCTGTACATGATCATTTGCGTACATATGTCCGTGATCGCGCAAACCAATTATTATACACTTAACGGTATTTTTTTTACAAAAAACATGTAGCAGAATACATTTTGGCTTAAATTTATGACAAAATTAGATTTTATTGGATTTCTTTTAAAAAAAAAGGAGAAAATATTGTTTTTTTTTCAAAATTTCCGCTATGTTTTCGCTTATATCGCAAAAAATAAAAAACGGAGTCGCGAATAAATACCACCAAACTACAGCTCTATTTGTGCGAACAAAATGATAAAAAATTCATTTGGTTACAGCATTGCATGACCGCGCAATTGTCACTGAAAGTGCGAGAGCGCTGAAAGCTGAAAATTGGTCTAGGCAGGAAGGGTGTTTAAGTGCACAGTAAGCAAGTGGTTAAAGTAGAACTATAGGCAATACTTTTTTTTTATTTCATTTTGGATAGAATAAGGGAGGGTTATAGCCCCTGTCAGTGTATTTTTTACCATCCCTGTCCCATTGCAGAGATTCCCTTCACTTCCTGCCCCATAGCCAATCAGGAAGTGAGAGAAATCTATGCAAATTAAGGGAATCCATTGCCCCCCCCCCCCCAGAACCTCAGAACTAGTGTCCCCACTCATAAATTCCAGGGCAGGTTTTAAACAGCAAGGGGTGTGGCCTTGACAGTAAGGGGTGGGTCATATTTAAATTAGGGGGTGCACGAGTTTCTCTCACTCCGGCATGCATGGCGACATGTAACATGTGTATCGCAATCAGTGCTTTCACACGTAGGCACCCTGACATGTGCGTTTTTATTTGTACGTGTGTATATGTGGGGGTGAGGGGCCTCAAAAAACTATTTTGGGGGGAGATTTTATGTGCTTAGGTATAACTTTATTTTTTGCAAAAATAATTCGAACTGACATATCTCTGGGGCACTTTCAGGCCTAATGCACACAGGGCATCTGCTTAGTCCCTCTGAATGCATTTTCTCCTGGCAGGAAAAAACGCAGTAAAAGCAGCGTACTGCACATGTAGAAAAAATTATCCATACTCTGGTTGTTTCTTAATTTTATTGAATAGCCACAGTGAACAAACGCTACAATGATTAAATCTGTTGACGTGTTTCAGCCTATAAGGCCTTAGTCATAACTAATATGACTAAGGCCTTATAGGCTGAAACCCGTCAACTGATTTAATCAGCGTTTGCTCACTGTGGCTATTCAATAAAATTAAGACATTTTAAGAGCAACAACCGGAGTGCGGATAATTTTTTCTACATTACTCTGCTCAGCCAGCGACTGTGGATCGAGGACCTGGGAGCTCTGCTATCTATGTGGTGTATGGGTAGTAGAACTGACTTTTCTGTTTATACAGCGTACTGCACATGCCTTTGTGCTAATTCTTTCTAGCCAATTAGAATGCATCAACACGCAACGTGTCTAGCATGTGTGTGTGTTTCACATTTTTTCTGCTTAAAACTTAAAAGCTCTTCTCCTGAACATGCTGGTGATGGGGTTTTTTTCAGCCTGTAAACGCTCCTCTTCAAATACGCCTGTAAATGCCTAAGTGTACATGGACACATAGGCTAAAACAGATGGGCTTTTACAGGCTGAGAAAAACATAAACGATTATAAAAGCAGCTCTTTTGTTAAGCTCAGTGTGAATGGGGCCTAAAAGTGCCATTATGAGTGAACACACTGGGGGTCATTTACTAAAAGAGTGCAAAATCTGCATAGAAACCAATCAGTTACCAGGTTTTATTACCAAAGCTTAATTGAACAAGCTGAAGTTATAAGCTCATTGGCTACCATGTACAGCCGCACCAGATTCTGAGTGCTCCAATTTTAGTAAATCTCCCCTATTGAGGCTCATAGTTCCACAACAACTGGGAAGCCTTACATGGCCGAGATCTGTAATTTCTCATAGGTTGTGCAAAGAATCTGCAGCTGTCCAGGGGTGTAGAACTAAAATTTGCAGTAAACATGTGCGATTCGTTTCGTTCCGAATTAATATTCGGATTAATTTTTCGTTTTTCAGAGATTTGGATATATCCGAATACCCAAATTGCAATAAAGAACTAATTTTGTTGAATGCTCTGAATAACATAATGAAATTCAAACTGAAATTCGAACCAAATTTTACATTGAACTACAGTCGAATTCTAACTACACATATTTCTGAAATCAAAGACTGTGCGTGTTATTAGAGTACCATTTCAAAATAATGCTGTTGTTGTTAAGCCAAAGGTGATTTAAAGAGTCATTGTAATAATTTGATGAAGATTTTTTTTTTATATGTTCACTTTGCTGCATTCAAATGGAAAACAATATAACCTTTTTGTTTCGACCGATTTGAAAATTTATCGATTTGATAGTTTCAAATTGAAAAAATCTGTATATTCGAAGAAAATCTGCAGCTGTCCAGTGGTGTAGAACTACAATTCCAAGTAGACATGTGCGATTCGTTTAGGTCCGAATTTATATTCGGACTAATTTTTTGTTATTTAGAGATTCAGATATATCCGAATACCCGAATTGCAATATAAACAAATTTTGCTGAATGCGCCGAATAACGTAACAAAACTCGAACTGAAATTCGAATCAAATTTTACATTGAACTCCAGTCGAATTCTAACTACACATATTGCTGAAATCAAAGACTGTGCATGTTATTAGAGTACCATTTCAAAATAATGCTGTTTTTCTTAAGCCGGAGGTGATTTTAAGAGTCATTGTAAACATGTGATGAAGATTTTTCTTTGTTCACTTTGCTGCATTCAAATCGAGAACAATATAACATTTTTGTTTTGACCGATTTGAAAATGTATTGATTTGATCGTTTCAAATTGAATAAATCTGGATATTCTAAGAAAATTAGGAAATTCCGAATACGAATTTCGAATAAGAATTGAACGAATCAACTGAATTTAACTAAACAAAATAACTTGATTAATGATTCAAAACGAAACAAATGTTTTTGTCATGTACATGTCTAATTTTCAGCACTCTCCTTCATGAGATCACAAGTTGGCAAAATCTGATCTATATGATCTGGTTTATTTGGTTCATTAAATTCAAATGAAACCGTGTGCCAAATTTGGAAGGGGCCGCACCTCCTTAATTAAAATACCATTGCAGCACTTCTTTAGGGATCATCATACCACCAGTTATTTTTTTTTTTGTGTATATAATGGATTTTGTCTTAAATGAAATTCCACCTTGTAAAAATTTTAATAATTTTCCAAACTGTAAAGTGATGAAAAGAAGAATCACCATAATGAGGTATAGAAAATCAGGAACTCATTCAGTTTCATTCTCTCCAAGGAAGACATAAGTCAGCCCGAAAGTAAAAACAATCTGACGCCCCTGCTCCAGGAATATAAAATGTCTAACTCTGGCATCTTTATCTGGTATAGCTAACTACAATCAGGCTGATCCCTGCAAGAAATGCTTCCGATTTGGTGCACTGCTTGCCAGGGCAATGAGGCTGACTTGGTAGCGTCCAGAGGGGGCTATGAGCACTTCCAACTATTTAAGGCACCCAATATCAAAGTGATTTCCCAACTAGTTGGAAAAATATTTGCACAATGGATAACAGTGCACCACTACTGTCTATGAGCCCAACCACAAAGTGTTGGGTTCTGGTGTGTTTGAAGACCAAAAGACTACTTAAGACTCATACACACGATCGGATTGTTGGCCAACAAAACCATGGAATTTTGTCTGAAGGGCATTGGCCCAACAATTACGAACGTAGTGATGTACTACGTTGTTTTTCAGCTCTTTAGCGCCACCCTTTGGGCTCCTTTTGCTAATTTCGTGTTAGTAGAATTTTGGTGAGTGTTGATTCGCGCTTTTCATTTTGCACTTTTCATTTTGCACTTCTCATTTCGAGCTTTTCAATTTGTTTCTGAATGGCCGTTCGTCAATCAGCCATGTTGGGGAATCGGAGGAGATAACGTGTTATTTATTATTGGCCTTGGAGTTATTGCTTTGACATTTTTTGGTTGAATAATGATTTGATTTGGTATATTTTCTATATTTTTGAATGCATAGAAGGCACTTTTTAGTTAAGTTCTATTGACAAATAGCATGTCTAATTTTTTTTTTTTAATGCAAAATAAAAAGAATTGTGGAGAATAATACTTGCCTATGTGTTTTACTTCAAATGACAGTTTGGGAGTAGGCAGTTAAATTTTAAAAAATAAAATGGAAAATTGACAAGGGACACCAACATAGTTGTATCTTTGATCTTAAAAACTACGGGATAATGGTGTTGTGGTAACTTGCCCAAATAAAAAAATAAAAAGCATAATAATATTATTCTTGATATAACTAGAAAAAAAAGCCTTTGAAAATTAGTTTGCAATAACTCAATCAGTATCACCAGCAAAGCAGCTTCATTATTATCTCATTAAGAAGAGAATTGTGCGCTGCATTTCGAGATTTCATAATTTGCAGCGTCACGAATGTTAATTCTCCATTACAAACGCTGGTTTACAAGACCAACCGCTTCTGGCTTGTCCTTGCTTCCGAGCATGCGTGTTTGCACTTTGGACTTTTGTTCGACGGACTTGTGTACACACGATCGGAAAATCCAACAACAGACATTTTTCCGCAGAAAATTTGAAAACCTGCCATCCAACGTTTGTCCGCGGAAAATCCTACAACAATTGTCCGATGGAGCGTACACATGGTCACATTTACCGCCAACAGCCTGTCATCGAACATTTCCCGTCGGAAAGTCCAATTGTGTGTACGGGGCTTTACAGACTTCTGTTCTTGCCATGGTATTTCCTTCTCTGTGGTCATTAATAAAGTATATGTAAACCCAAACTTATTTGTTAAATTTTGGTCTCAACATGCACACATTCAGACAAAACTTTAGAATCAGCAAAAAGATTTGCCAAATTTTCCAAATTTACCCAAATGATTATTCTATATGATCTTTCTGCCCTTTATTTTTGCCTTACTGAACAAATCAAATACTTCTATTGTCCACTTTGTAGGTCTCTACTCTTAACACTTAGAGGTGACAGAGGGTAACGATAATGACACAACCCCAGCAACTCAATGTGACAATGGAGACTTCAACAAGAGCTTGTCAATAGATTTAAATAAATTGCTGTTTTACTTACTTGGCCAGATCATGAGGATCAATGGTCAGGGTAGAGAAATCTGCTTGTTTACAAATGAATAAGTCAGCATTAACAAGACAGAGAGAGGGGACTATGGCTGAGTCATCTGTCACTTCATTAGGGAAGGCTTTTCCAATGTCCGTAGAGCATTCATATTCATACTGGTCTGTTTGCCAATGTAAACATATACATATTCACAAAATTATACAGCCATGGGGTTGTTTTTTTATCTTGGCCCTGACATGGGTTATCTTTTAATACCAGCTACATTTTAGCCATTATTTTTTTTATTTATTTGTACTATATTTATTTTTCTTTTATTTATTTTTGAAAATTGTATTTATGCTGTATTTATTTTTCTTTTATTTATTTTTGAAATTTGTATTTATGCTGTATTTATTTTTGACATTTTTATTTATGCTGTATTTATTTTTTCCTTTTTTATTTACGCTGTATTTATTTATTTTATTATTATTTATATTTATTTTTATTATTATTTAATTTATAGTCATCCACCTGAGAAGACCCATATGTTGCCAACATCCCAAATTGAACAATATTAAAAAGAAAGTACCCCCCAAGGAATACAAAAGGACTTTTAAGGCAACTGATCAACAATTAAGGAAAAAAAATTAGAAATGTATTATTATAAAAATATTAGGTGCGTACAACACCAAAAAATTATTTACATATACAGCATAAAAAAAATCATATAACAGATGTGAATCTAAAAAGGCAGATCCTTCAATACTAATCCCAACATGTTTCTGGGCCTCTGGAGAGTCCTTTCTTCAGGGGCATATCGTATGAAGTAGCACTGCTATATTGGTATTCTACAATGAGACAAAATCACACATAAAATTTATGTTCATGATAAACAGGAATGAGCATCGTTGAGGCCAAGTAAAAGCATACATACCAGTCAATTAGACAAAATATACCCCCAGCTCTCTCCATATGTCTCCTCACGCATTACCAAATTACTAGCAGACATATCAGCCTGGATGTCACATCACTTCCTCAAACTCAACCTATCCAAAACCGAGCTCATGATATTTCCTCCCTCAGGTGCCACTTCCCCTGATTTCTCTGTCAATATCAACGGCTCAACTATCAACTTGTCCCCCCACGCCAAGGTCCTAGGTGTAATCCTGGACTCTGAACTAACCTTTCGGCCCCACATCCTATCGCTATCCAAAATATCCAAGAAACGCCCCCTCCTAACCAATGTCACCACAAAGCTTCTAATCCACTCTCTGGTCCTCTCCCGCCTCGATTACTGCAACTCCCTCCTCATTGGCTTACCTCTAAATAGGCTATCCCCACTTCAGTCCATCATGAACGCTGATGCCAGGCTCATCCACCTCACAAACCGCTCAACGTCTGCTACCCCTCTGCCAATCCATCCACTGGCTGCCACTCAGCCACCAAATTATATTCAAGATACTAATGTAGCGCTGGCTCCTGACGAGCAGGCGCTATTGTTTTTGAAAATTAAGTTGCCTGAAGCCACAGTTGGGCTTCAGGATAACTCTTCTAAAATTTCTGGTTTCAGTACCCGTCTAGCTGGGTTGCACTGGGTACTCCTTGACCGGAGGTGTCGCTGTCACCACCGGCAAGAGTATAAAGCAGTCTAGCTGGATGCATTAAGTGCCGCTTGCCTCTCGGAACCAGCCCAGTGGGAGTGTTCTCTCGCTGTGAATTCTGGGGGGGTATTTAAGGAACCGACACCATGTGACCAAAAAAGCTTTTCCTGTCCGCGTGGTGCTGGTGACCCAATCTCATGGCCCTCCTGGCCTGGGGTGTGAACCATGCATCCTGTGTCTCAGGGCTTGCTGGCCCGAGGCAATGTAATTGCAGGGGTAGGCCTGAGTGACTTTCGGAGCCTACTGATCCAAGGAAGGTCCGGTGCCATCTCAACGGAATGGAGAGGCCCAGCAACTGAAGTACCCCAGGGGAGGACCCTTTCAGGAGAAGGCCATGCGCAAGGCTAGCTTCTCTGAAGGAGGCTAGGAGGCTTAGTTGAAGGACACGACATCCCTCATATGGTATCGCCGGATCGGATGAGAGAACCTGGAACCGTATGACAGTTACTTAAAAGTGACGTTAAAGTGCAACTACAAGTCTGTGGCAGAGACTTTACCGAGTATCCTACCGGCTGCTAGGCCTAGTGAGAGAGACCTATCAGGAGGTGCTGAATCCAGTTGTGAAACAGTTTAATCTCTCGATTCATCTGATATCTTCACCCTGCAATCTAAGTATCTGAACTCACCCCTAAACCCTCTACCCTTTATCGAGAGACTGTGTTCTATTTTTCTGAATAAAAACACTGAAAGAGGATTCAGTGTCAGTCTCAACCTTTTCTCTGGGTTATTTTCCACGGGATCCCCAAGACGGAGCTACAACAGGTGAGGTAACGGTAAGCCCAAATTTAACCAGCAGATCCTTCGGGGGTCAGTGCTTCACTAACTATAACTTACAAAGCCATCTACAACCTGGCCCCCAGCTACATTACTAACCTAGTCTAAAAATACCAACCTAATCGTTCTCTTCGCTCCTCCCAAGACCTCCTGCTCTCAAATTTCCATGTCATCCCATCCCATGCTCGCCTTCAGGACTTCTCCAGAGCCTCTCCCATCCTCTGGAATGCTCTACCCCAATCTGTCCAATTTTCTCCTACTTTATCCACTTTCAGACGATCCCTGAAAACTCATCTCTTCAGAGAAGCCTATCTGGCCCCCACCTAACAACTGTACATTTATCTTCTCAATCAGCACATCGCCCACAGTTATTATCTCTTGTATCTCTTGACCTTCCCTCTTAGATTGTAAGCTCTAAGGAGCAGGGCCCTCTGATGCCTACTGTATTAAAAAGTGTATTGTATTTGTACTGCCTATCCTCAAGTTGTAAAGCGTTATGTAAACTGTTGGCGCTATATAAATTCTGTATAATAATAATAATAATAAAATAAAAGAAGAAAATAGACACAGATATGTAGTCAAGCGTGGAAACACATACCGCTGGTACATGGGTGTCTCGGTAGGTGCAGATCTAATGCCACGTACACATTCGGCCAGCAAAAGACCGATGAGAGCTTTTGGTCAGAAAATGCGACCGTTTGTATGCTCCATCGGACTTTTGCTGGGCAAATTCTCGCCAGCAAAAGATTGAGAGCAGGTTCTCAATTTTTTGATCGGAAAAGGTACCAATTTCGACACACAAAATTCCTATGCATGCTCAGAAACAATTTGACGCATGCTCAGAAGCATTGAACTTCATTTTCTTGGCTAGTCGTAGTGTTGTACGTCACCGCGTTCTTGACGGTCGAAAGTTCAAACTTTTGTGTGACCGTGTGTATTCAAGCCAAGCTTGCGCGGAATTCCATCGGAAAAACCATCTAAGATTTTTCAGATGGAAAATCCGCTCGTGTGTACGTGGCATTAGGGTGTGTCAGTCCTCCAAAAAAAAATGTAAAATATTTTTATTATTATTATTTTGTTTTATTTTTTATTATTTTTATTAATTCGCCTTAACCTGACCAGGTGTTTTATAAGCAAGTAAACGTAGACCATTGTAAGTAGTAAGGCCATCTTTGGGCCCAATCACAGTTCAGCATTCCAAAGTATATTCGTTTTTCATGTTTGTTTTTATGTGCATGTTTCATATATTGTGATTGATTTTTTTATTTTTATTTTTTTATCCCTTGAGCAAATTTGTTTTCTGCAAATGAAACCAAAAATGACATGAGCAAGATTTAATAAAAATGTTCCGTACAAAGGTGAGCAATTGAAAGTAATGGATCCGGGCCCTCCGCACACTTTAGCTGCAGATCAGGGTACAGAAGTGCAAACAGGCCCAAAGTATGGGAAGTCAGGCAGACTGAACAATTGTTCCTTACAATCATAAAACGTGTCGGCTAGGCATGCGTTTTGAATAAATGTTCTGTTTTCTAGAACAAAGGAGAGACCTGTGATGTTACAATATCACAAGAATACAGAGTGCTGTATTTAGGCCGCTGTCAATCTTTTCCATGGCTCATAAAGCTACTTTTCTTTGTAGTATTTTAAATAGTTCACTAAATTATTGTTTGCAGTTCCATTACTTCTTTTCTCAGGTTACAATAATCTAACACACAATACCAAAGACTAAATAGATAAAAACTGCTATTTCTTACATTATATTAAAATGGCATTTAACCCAAAAAAGCTAACATTTATTATATTGCAGCCTACCAGTTCTTAGATGTGGAGGCTGCATTAGTTTTTTTTAAAAGCTTTCTTTCCTTTATTTTATACCCGGTAATCCTGCCAGCATGTCTGTTGTTTTTTGAGCAGACCAAGCTGTCCTGCAGATGTAGTTGTTGGAGGGTTGAGACTAACCTCTTACCACTGACTGGGATGCCTCCAATGATCAGCTTGTATTTAGTTCTGTAAAACCTTTATCCCCAGGTGGCAACAAGGAACAAAACTGTTGCTGTAACGGTTTATAAAGTGTGAGTTGGAGTTCAGCTTCAGTTTGATAGTGTATCTAGATCTGCTAGTACATTTAACATCCCCTTCCCCTATATTAACAATGTTGCTGTCCAAAGGTGTTTCTGTCCTTTTATATCCAGGGTAGAGGCGCTCTAATACAGGAGGTGTGTTACTGGCCAGATCCCCAGGTGGCAACGCCTAAAAAATGAAAACTGTTGTAGCCATCACATCTAATGTTTACAATAAATTCAATTTTTTGGTTTTGTGTTTATAGTTATATTTAATTTCATTTGTTATAACAAAAAATTGTTTTCATTTTTAATTATTATTTTTATTTTTTTAATAAAAAGCCTAACCATAATCCTCAGCACCAGGCCCATGATGTTCTTAATCTGGCCGTGCCCCTCATGTGTCACCAGATTTGATTGACAGCAGCGGGAGCCAATTACTCCTGCTGCTATCAATCTGTCCAATGAAGAGAGAGAGAGCAGCGGGAGTGATTGGCTGAGCCCATCCCATCGCTGGATTGCATAGGCTCAGGTAAGAAAGGTGGTGGTCTGGGGGGCAGCTGCAGCACAGAAGGTTTTCCACCTTAAAGCGGAAGTAACCCCTTTGATTTAAATAGTTAAAAAAAAAATGGCATGCCGGAAATGCTACCTGTCACATTGACTATGCTTTCAACCAAACTGTCAAACCATCCAATGGCTGGTGTCATAACTGATCACATGTGCAGCATCATGGCAGTTGAAGATTGAACAGAGGCCAAGATGGCAGCTTCCTTGGCTGAAAACGATAGGAAGGTTTACTTCCACTTTAATGCATAGAATACATTGAGGTGAAAAACCTTAAGGCTTTAGAACCACTTTAAATTCTATAAATTCTATCCATTTCTTAGGCTAATTGACGAACCATTGTCAAAAAAATAAAAAATAAAAAAAGAGCACAGGGAGTTGGACGTTGCCATAGTGGACATTTACCAAAGAAAAAATACATATAAATATTCTAAAAAGCCAAACAGCAAGGAGAGGATGACATGGGAAAAGCGTCCACCTGTTACGCTTTGTTGTGCTTTGGGGAGCTTTTAAATGTTTTTGTGGTGTTATGGAACAGTAAAGTATTCAAGGACAGTATCAGTGACACTGTAATCTGGCATCACATATTTTAGATGTGTAAATGATTTTTTTTTTTTTGTAGCTTTTGCGTATACAGCAGCAGCAACCCAGTCTGATTTATTTCAACTTCATAAAAATTCCTTTAAAGCTGAACTCTGGGCAGGATTTATTTCATATATTTTGACAAGTTATTTCTTACCATTAAAGTGGTTGTAAAGGTAAAGAAAAATATCTGCCAGCCCCTCTGTTCTATCAATCTTTCCTACACTGTGTAAATGTTTTTATAAAACGATGCCTGTAAATACCTTGTCTTGTATCTTTTCTGGCCGGTCACGTGACCTCCGATCGTTCTCCTCCGGTCGCTCTCCTCCGATCTAAGGGCTACAGCAGGAGGGGCCGGGATCCCTCTGTGACATTAGCCGGCGAGGTCACGTGACCACTGTGCTGGCCGCTCAGCCCCTCCCGCTTACATGGGGGAGGAGAGTGGCCGGACCGGCCATAAAAGATATGAGATAAGGTATTTACAGGCATTGTTCTATAAAAACAGTTACACAGTGTAGGATAGATTGATAGAACAGAGGGGCTGGCAGTAATATTTTTTTACCTTTACTGCCAGCTACTAATAGCAGCAGGAGGGGGCAGAGGGGGCTCACACACACAGGAGCTGACAGGCAGGGAGGAGGGGGAGAGCAACGTGATGACGGAGGCATGTAAACTGACCACAGTAATCATGGATCAGCCGCCATGATTACTGTGGTTAGCACACACAGGGGGACACAATAACAGGCAGGATCAACCAGGTTTTTTACAGCTTAGAGAGGGACAGATTAGACAGCACAGGCCCTGTACTGTTTATTCTGCTATAAGGGAAAAGGATCTCTTTTTTTTTTTAGGGAATTTAATTAAGCCTTCCAATACAGTCATCTGCCTTTTGAGAATTCACACCTTGCCGCTTGCGTAAAAAGGAGTTATTCCCCTTTATTTTAATTTCATTAGACTGGTAGTCACTTTCCCTATTCTTCCCCCAGCCACTGGTCCTGTAACATCCCTGTGTAGCTCAAGTGCAGGGGGGTACAACAGTTTATTAGTATAGTTTGTGAGACTATTTTTTTGTAGTGCCACACTGCATAGTCTAAAGCCAGCCATAAATGATTTGAATCTCAGCCAGTTCAGCAGGGACCAGCTGAGATTTCGAACCATCTATGGGCAGGCTGATTGTACCCAATTCGACCCATCGATCGACTTGGGTACAACCAGCATGTCAGATTTCTCCTTTTTTTTCCCCTGGCCGGGATGTTAATGGAGAAATTGAGTGTTTGTCTTTCAGTGCAACACATAGAGAAGAAGTTTAACCAGATGTTGTAAAAACCTCATTGAATACCTTAGGGCAGTGGTCATCAACCCTGTCCTCAGGGCCCACTAACAGGCCAGGTTTGCAAGATAACTAAAATACATCACAGGTGATATAATTTGCTGCTCAGTGATTGCAGTATTCTAGTCTGCATCTCCCCAAGGTAATACATAAAACCTGGCCTGTTAGTGGGCCCTGAGGACAGGGTTGATGACCACTGTCTTAGGGGACCAGGAACATGTAGCACTTGTAGTGTTCAGATTTATGTTAAGGTTGGTTAGCTAGAATGGTGCATAGTACATGGCTCCTTGCCCCAACTCTGTTTATAAGAGGAGCAAAAGGGGCAATTCCCCCCTGCCAGAGGGGGACCCAGGCTCCCTTTACAAATAGATTTAATAATTATAAATTTTGTTTTATTATTTAAAAATTAACAAAGTGTGTGTGGGTGTTAGGATACGGAAGAGTTAAGCCTAAGAAAGGGATGAGAGCTTTTGGCAGATGTTTTACATTTCAAATTCTCATATTACTGTACTATTCGAAATGTTTGTTTTACCATGACTGTGTCGCGGAAATTATTGCCTTTTGGAGAGAGAGGCTCACTCCCCCACTTGACCCTGATTGGGAGCAAATCCGACACTCCGTGATCTTGAATAGAGCAAAACTTTGTTAGGAAGTTTTACCTGAAATTACAAGATTGCTTGAAATCAGGACAGGCGTGGCCCTGTAACAGAATTTGGCCAAAATGTCATAGCAGAGTGTCGAAATGTGAGACGAAATGGTCAGAGAGTAAAGGATCTTCCTTCCTTCCATGTCTTGCACTGAGTGTAATAGTGAAGTCAACTACTAGCCAGTGGGTTTTTTCTGTGTCCCGAATCCTTCGGCCAGACTTCCCACAAATATCTTGAGACTTCAGTTGTGTATTCGTTGAGGAAATGGTCCAGTTTCCAGCCTTTGCCAAGCTCTGGTCATAGATAATCTAAAATATCCGCGCCAAAGAAAATGAACTGCAGCCTCCCTATAGAACTACACCAAGGTGGAGCCAATGAATAAGGAAAAAATCTGTAAGGGGATGATGGCGCTGTTCTGAAAGCTGTATAAAAATATATATATGGTGGGTGTACTCATGGACAAACCACACCTATAGAAATGTGTGTGTAAACAAGTGTATGTGAACAACTCTACGTAAAAAGTGCAATGTGCATGAGGGTGATAAAGTGCATCAAAAAATGTGTGTGTGTAAAGTGGAACAGTGCAAGAAGATGCCTACATATATTACTATCCAAAGGCAACATCGAAAATAAATAAATAAACAAACTCTCCACTGAGTATTGATCCTGTGTACTAAGTCAGAAAAAAATTTAAATAAATAGCTATGAGAAATATATATATATAAAAAAAGATTATAATAAAAAATATATATATATATATATATATATATATATATATATATATATATATATATATATAGAAGTGTCCAAAATATCAAACAATATATATATATGTCCACAGTATTAAAACAACAGGAAAAATTGATTAGGTTATAAATTAATAAATGTCCATAGGTGAATTGATTAATAAGGTTATAAATTAATAAATGTCCATAGGTGAAAGAATCTTGTGCAGAAACACCACTAGAAATAAAGGTGGCTTTTCAGTGCTCCCCTCCTTCCTCCAATGGCCCCTCTTGTATATGCAGTCACCAGAGCGCCTCACCCCTGCTGGGATAACAGACGTAAAACCTCCTTATCCGGATGGTAATGGTGATCCTCCTGTCAGGGTGCCCTGGACGCCTGGTAATTACTGGCCATCAGTGGTGCTTCCTCTCATGGATGAAGTGAAATACATCAACAGCGGGCAATCCACATGCATCAAAAAGGATGGTGCTCATAGCGTGAATCCATAAAAGAGTTTTTATTTGCTATAAATTCATAGAGGTATAGGGGCCGCAGCACCCTTAAGCCTTTACAGTGATAAAAAACACTACAGCGTTAAAAAACACTTACGCGATCCGGCTACTATAGCGTACGCTCCACAGACACGCTATTCAAAACCGGAAGCTGGGACAATCGGGAAGTGACCTATTGCATACCAAGTGAAGTCCCGTCTTACGCGTTTCGTCATACGGACGTCATCAGAGGCGTCTCTAGGTGTGGTTTGTCCATGAGTACACCCACCATATATATATTTTTATACAGCTTTCAGAACAGCGCCATCATCCCCTTACAGATTTTTTCCAAGCTCTGGTCATGTCTCACTCCATCTCAACAGGCAGTTTTATTACATGATTAAAGTGATTGTAAAGTCTTGTTTTATAAAAAAAAAAAAAATAACAAACATGTTATACTTACCTCCTTTACGCAGTTGGTTTTGCACAGAGCAGTCTGGATCCTCCTCTTTTCGGGTCCCTCTTTGCTGCTCCTGGCACCTCCCTCCTATCAAGTGCCCCCTCAGTCAGCAGCTTTCTATGGGGGCACCAAAGCCAAGTCAGAGCTCTGTGTATCCATTCAGACACGGAGCCCTGACCTGGCCCTGCCCCCTTTCTCACCTGATTGGCTGACTGACTTTGATTGACAGCAGTGGGAGCCAATGGTGCTGCTGCAATGTCTCAGCCAATCAGGAGGAGTGTCCCGGATGCCTTAGACATTTGTGGACTTTGCCAGAGAGAGAAGGGCCTCAGGTAAGTAATTAGGGGGTGCTGGGACGGCTGCTACACACAGAAGGTTTTTTATCTTAACCTTCTGTCCTTACAACTCTCTTAAGGACTTGCTGATACCTTTCCAGGTGTTAATGTAGCTCTTAGAATATATTTGAGCATGATGGCCCCTAGGTGTTTGGGAAGAAAGGTTGTTCAGCAAATTGGCACTGATCAAGAATTATCTGAGAAACACAATGACCTATGAAAGATTAAGTACTCTGTGCCCACTGGCTATTAAGAGCAGTGTCCCCAAGATGATACAGTTTGATGAGTTAGTTAAAGATTTTGCAGATGCTAAGTGCAGGAAGAAAGATTTTTTTCTAAATACCTGTGTAATGTCTAATCTTACAGTCAATAAAATTAAGAAAAAAATCAGACACGTATCTTCTTCGGAACCTAACAATTTTTTTTTTAGAACAAATGCAGTTTATCATTCATTTCACAATTTTTTATTTGTCATAGAATTACATTTTTAGGTTGAGGGGCCCCCAAACTTGAAGTGCCCCGGGCCCCTACAGGTCTAATTCCGGCACTGGCTGCTGCTGGTGTTGTGAGGGTTTAGGGGAAAAGAATGAATGAAAATGAAGAGACGGTGATGGCTAAAGTACAATGTTGTGGCTGCCTCATAGAAATGTCCATAAATGATGTTTCAGCCTAAAAGCTTTGCTTTCTCAACCAGAACACAGATCTGAAAGAGACAAAGTGCTAAATGCTCTTGATTCCCTGTGAATTCAACAAGGATTTTCAAGTTCTGGTGATATATGTCCTCTAACAAAATGACAAAACAGAATGCACAAAAAAAAATTCAAAACCACAAACCCCCTCCTATCCCTGTATCCCCTCTCAATTCCAAAAAATATATTTTTTTGACTTTCTGCATGTGTTTTCTAGAAGTAGGCCAGGGTCAGGACAGTGCTTGAACACTTGAATAGGCAGAACATAGAGAGATATCAGGCAGGTTTTAACTTGAAATAAGCATTAGAGTGTATTATTTGATAGATAAAGGCCAGAGATAATGTACAGTGGCTGAATAGTACCTAAGTAGCTTGGTTGGGTTGCAATATAAGAGGGAGTTATGAGGCAGATGTTTATCTTGAAATAATTATTGGACTGTATTATTAATGTGGGATAGTAATACTACTACTAAGTGTTTTACTTGCAGCTGAACCACCCAAACAACGAATGAATCTCCACTTTGCACACAAAGGTCTCCCTCATATTATTTCTCCCTCAGTTCAAATGTTCTTAGCCTATAGTATTAAGCTATTTTCACTATTGGTTCTTTAACTCCTCTGTTTGAATGTTCCTAAGGCTATTTTCTCTTAGAATTGAATGCTAGGGGGAAAAAAATTTCGCTCTGCAAAAAGCAACAGGTAGAAACTGTAATTTCACACATAATACAGACTTAACGGGTATTATTTGTGATTTTTACATAAATTCTGAGTGAAACCAACTAGACTCTTATGTATGTATACCCAGCATAAGAATGTATTATCTGAAAGATAATAGCTACAATTTTGTACAGTGACAGTATGTTAGCAGCATGGTTAGGCTGCAATATAAGAGGGAGAGACAAGGTAGATTTTATCTTGAAATAAACATTAGTGTGTATTTGTCAGGGAAGGCATGTCCATAGTACTGATGGAGTTTCACGGTGGGCACACATGCGCATGCGCAGACCAGCAACTTGCTGGGCAGTTGTCCATAGTCATGGGCTTAGACGCGCACGCAGACGTCTGTGCATACGCACTCATGCATCGGCACACGTATCCTGCTATCTGCCGTTTATGTCTGATCAGCCCGAACCGGCAAGAAACTATCACATGATAGCAGACTGGCAGCACAATGAGCTGTGGCTGTCAAATTCCCCCCCCCCCCTACAGTCACACCTAAAAAAAGGGGCGTGGATGCTGGTCACATCAATGACCTCATATGGCCCCATATGATCAAAGCCTGTTCTCATACCATAAATACACAGGTACTCATTAATGGCACACTGCTGCTGGTTCAGCTTCCACAGCATGGCCCATGTTGATTTCCATTGTGGGAGGGTGTTACAGATTAGGTAGGTGGCTTGCAGCTGATGTAGTTGGCTTGCAGTTGATGTTGGTGCTGCATTTCTGCAAGCTAGGCCATAAGCAGGTATGACCAGCGACAAACCATTCTGGCCTTCTTGAAAGGCAGGGTACTTAAAGAGGAAGTAAACCCTGATGGCATGACCTGTGTCCTCGGCAGGCTCCTCAGGGTCCCCCTCCTCCCCATCATACACAGATGATGACAGGTCTTTCTGGGAGATATGCTGATCACCCATCCAGCACGCTGGAGGCAGCCCAGGCCACCATGGATGAGTGCCCGGCCTGCAGCTTGGTCATGGTGAGCGTCATGACCCCATCCCCCACACACCATCACATACCCCCTCCATCTCCCCTGGGGACAGTGACCCCTTTTCACGTGGGGACCGGGACCCTTCTCACGTGGGGACAGGGGCCCCTTCTCACCTGGGGACTCTTCTCACGTGGGGACCCCTTCCTACATGGGGACAGGGACCCCCTCTCACGTGGGGACAGGGACCCCTTCTCACCTGGGTACAGGGACCCCTTCTCACCTGGGGACAGGGACCCCTTCTCCCCCTTCAGGACAGGGACACCATCTCCCCTAAGGACAGGGACCCCATCTCACCTTGGAACAGGGACCCCTTCTCACCTGGAGACAGGGGCCCCTTCTCACCTGGGCACAGAAACCCCATCATCCTTGGCAACAAGGACTTCATCTTACCTAGGGACCCCATTTTCCCTGAGGACCAGGACCCCACCTCCCCTAAGAACAGGAACCCCATCTACAGACCTTGAGGAGGGGGCAGAACACACATAGGAAATCTGAATCTCCAACCATTTGGGGGTGTACCAGCAGGTGTCACTGGACACCAGGGGAGGTGGGGTGGAGGTATAGCAGTATCAGTGTGGGGAGGTTGGAGGACAACCCGGACCCCCTCGTCGGCTCTGTCAGGTTCCCCCATCCCCTCTCCTGATGGCTGCTGCTGGGGATCTGTCAGGACAGAGAGTGTAAAATGGGATCAGTAAATTTACCGGCCCCTTTTTTATCTGAATTGAGAGTCAGTGATCTGTACCGTCCATTCATAACTATGGCATATACTAAACTGCATTTACTATGCTTCAGTTTATGGATGGACAGGAAGCTCTGTACAGAGCTATTCTGGTCCATTCATTCTATGTAGCTGAGGCTGCAGAGAAGGAGATTGGGGGCTGTGTCCTCAGTCTTCCTCTATGTCTCAAAGGTGGAGCATCAGAGGTTTGTTTAGACCTCGAATATCTCACCAAAGTCCCCCAACGGGGCTCCTAAAAAATTTTTTTAAATAATAAAAAAACGACTGATACCAGTGGCGGAACTACAGGGCTCACAAAGGTAATACCTGTGACTGGGCCCTGGAGTTCCACCCCGGACGGGAGAGGCCCAGCTGGGGTTTAGGGGGGGCCTTCACGGTTTCTTGCACCGGGCCCTGAAGGTTCTAGTTATGCCACTGTTCTTGCCTAATGTTTTCTGACTGCTGTGTGGATGAACCTCCTTCTTACTCTATGGTCATGCCACTTTTATATTCTTACTCAATATCGTAAGGGAGGAATAACTGCACACAAGCACGATCATGCTCCTGCGGTAAATCAGTGATCATGCGATCAAATAGTTATGCTGACTCCTCCCAGGATTAGCAGAAAATAATGCAAACCAATGGCTGCTCTGTGCATGGGAGAAGAAAGTGGAGGAAAGCTTTGTCAGCCACTCCACTACCTCCTGTATGTGCTGTGGTAGTATAGAATGGCAACTCTGACATAGAAAAGCCTCCAGACAGTGCCGCCTGACCACTGCTTATAGATAAGCGAAATAAAAGGAAATACAAAAAAAACAATAAAACAAAAGCAAACTCTGCAAAGGGAGGCTAGTGGCTAAACAACTACTGCAGTTGTTGCTGACACACATAAAACTATAGTTCTAAAAAGAACTGGGGATACAGGATAGGTACCCAAGTATAGGTAGCCCACTACACTGCAATTCTTAGGGGTTGATTTACTAAAACGGAAGAGTGCAAAATCTGGTGAAGCTGTGCTTGGTGGCAAATCAACTTCTAACTTCAGCTTCACTCTTCAGAAAAAAAACGCTCATATAGAGCGTTTTTGTACACAAGTTTAGGAATATTTAGGAGTGTTTAGATTTTTTTCAACCAGAAAGCTCCAATTAAATACGCAAACCAGAAGGGTCTTTTTCCTGCCTCTAAACTCTGAGCTTAAAATGTGCCTCTAAATGTCCCACTGTGCATGGACATATAGGGGTTGATTTACTAAAGGCAAAACGACTCTGCAAACTCTGCAAGTGCAGTTGCTCCAGAGCTTAGTAATGAGCAGAAGCTCTGCTGACTTCCATCATTCAATCATGTGCAAGCAAATATTCAGTTCTTTTTTTACTTTCCTTGCACGTGATTGGGCATTCTTTGCAAATTGAACCCTTACCTCATTTACTAAGCTCTGGAGCAACTGTAGAACAGTACCACAGCAAAATTACATTTCTAAAGGAAAAATTGTCATTTAAAACTGATCGCGACTGTCGGGTCTCGGCAAAACTCATTGAAAAAAAGAGCATGGGTCCCCCCCGAACCAAAATTTACAAAAAAATTGCTAAAATCCATACCAGGCACTTCAGTTCTGATATGGAAATTAAGAGGAATCCTGCTCCAAAAAAAAAAAAAAAAAATGGTGTAGGGGTCCCCCCCAAAATCCATACCAGACCCTTATCCGAGCACGCAACCTGGGAGGCTGCAGGGACAAGAGAGCGCCCCCTCCTGAACCATACCAGGCCACATGCCCTCAACATGGGGAGGGTACTTTGGGGTCTGACCCCAAAGCACCTTGTTCCCATGTTGATGGGGACAAGGGCCTCATCCCCACAACCCTTGCGCCACGGGGAAGTCAGAGGGGGGGCGGGCGTCACCCATTTACATCACCAGGTGGCCCCGCCTTCAGCTATATAAGAACTGTCACAGAGAAGAAGCGTCAGTCGGCGGAAGCCTTTCATGGAGGCGGAAAGGTTGCACCTTTTTTTTTTTTTGGTCCACCGGGTGTGACTTTACATCGCGGGACACGAGCTGTCCCTTGTCTTTTTTACCATTTTTGACACTTTTCTTTGTGAAATGGTAGGGGTACAATGTACCCCATTACCAGTTCACATAGGGGGGAGGCCTGGATCTGGGGGTCCCCTTGTTAAAGGGGGCTTATTAAAGGGGGCTTCCAGATTCTGATAAGCCCCCCCGCCCGCATACCCCCACAACCACCAGGCAAGGTTTGTGGGTATGAGGCCCTTGTCCCCATCAACATGGGGACAAGGTGCTTTGGGGTCAGACCCCAAAGCACCCTCCCCATGTTGAGGGCATGTGGCCTGGTACGGTTCAGGAGGGGGGGCACTCTCTCACCCCCCTCTTTTCCTGCGGCCTGCCAGGTTGTGTGCTCGGATAAGGGTCTGGTATGGATTTTGGGGGGGACCCTACGCCATTTTTTTTTATTTGGCACAGGGTTCCCCC
>CM053032.1:232212659-232217659 GCA_028564925.1 Lithobates sylvaticus
TTTTACTGGGGGGTCACTGGATTGGAGATAGTCATACACAGGTGGACGTGTTGTACAATTTTATGAACACACACAAAAAATTGTAGCAGAAGGTTTGACAAATATTAAAATGATTACCAGTTGAATACAAACTTTGTATTGTACTTGTACCAGCGAGTGACGTTGTTCTCTCATTTTTCTCAATAAAAAATATTGAACAAGAAAATGAATACCAGCAACCAATGGACATAATTATCAAAAAAAGTCCACTGATTTTTGATAAGAGAGGCAGAATAAAAAAAAAAAAAAAAAAAAGTAGTGGATGTATCGTAGACATACAAGCAATAGCTACAATCATTTGCTTTTTTTGGCACCTTGGACAATTTTTAGTGACAGTTGCAGTTATGCAGAATTTTTGGAAAATATATATATATATTTTAAATTATACTCTACTGTTAAACATCATTGAAAACAGCTGTTTGGTGAAGAATAATTTTCCATCAGGTTATTACCTGTATCAATCTGATATCTCCCACTAGCTGTTGTCAACGATTATCTAGGGCTGTTGATGTTGTCTGTGCTCCTCATATACCCAATGTTTGGTCATCCTTCCTGAAATTGGTCAGTGCATTGCCAGCAAAGTAGCCGAGCAAATGTAAGATTGGCAAAAAAAAAAAAATTAATAAAAAAAAAAAATAATAATATATATATATATATATATATATATATATATATATATATATATATATATATATATATATATATATATATATATATATATATATAGTAAGCTTCGTTAACAGGGCCCTCCTATTCCTTCTGTGTTGAACTGTATTGTATTGTACTGTAAGACGCTGTGTACACTGTTGGCACTATATATCCAGTATAATTATAATAATAATTGTATATATATATATATATATATGTGTGTGTGTGTGTGTATGTATGTATATATATATACAATTATTATTATAATTATACTGGATACTGTGCACACTGTTGGCACTATATATCCAGTATAATTATAATAATAATGTGTGTGTGTGTGTGTGTGTGTGTGTGTATGTGTGTGTGTTTATATATATATATATATATATATATATATATATATATATATATATATATATATATATATATATATATATATTGGAATAGCCTACTGCATTACAATAACCCTTAAAGTAAAATTTATTTAACAGTCTTACCAGCCTAAAAATTATAGTAAACGCAAAACAATTTTCAATTATGACTTTTGATTACAGGAAAGACAAAGGGCTCAAACAATTTAAAAAAATAGAAAGCCTGTGAGTGACCCATGTCCCAATCATTGCACTGTGGGAAAATGGAATTGTATATTGCTTCTTCATAGCAGCATAATGCCATAATAGAGAAGGGGACAGATGGCCCAGTTGAGCACATTCTGCAATTCGAAGCTTGCTTGTCTCAGGTGTTAATTGTAACACAGGAGGGAAATTGTCTTTTTCATGGGTATCCTGCCCATATGGGGACTCTTGCCCTGCTACAAACCTATTTTACTAAAGTTCTCAGGAGCCTGGAAAGGCAGAATTTTAGGTTGGTCATACACACACCCAATTAGGCATGCTTCGAGTATTTGAGCATCAATTGTACCAGCTGAACCCTATAGAGGTGCATGTACCAATGCTGACCAAGGCTATTATTAGTCCAACGTGGTGGACACCGCTAGGTGACCATTGCCAATAGCCAACTGTTTTCTTTCCCATGAAGAAAGGGGTGGCAGTTCTACCATGCATGCCATGCATTTATTCATTGGCCATTTCTGCGAGTCCAATGGCTCACCGGTTGTTAAATAGTGCAGGCAAGATACCTCTCATTGTTCTCAGTTGTACTTCTTCTAGGTGGGTTTATTATATAATAAGACTTAATTTCTCCTTGGAAGTCTCGTATTGGATAGACAGATTTGGACTAAATAAGGGCTGATGGGTTGCTGTGGGTCATGTACTTTGCAAACTGCTCTTTGCTTATGCATGACAATGATGGATTTAAATCACAGCTTTCAAACTGCAGTACAACACACCTACCTACCTATGGTCATTATTATTATAAATGCACCATTAAAACCATCGTTTCAAAAAAGGCAGATAAGTGCATATCCCAGTATATTGCAACACATTACTACACTACCATTAACAACTGATGAGATACATCAACGACAAAAACAACGACAATAATCATATCATATATTAGTGAGGGCAAAAAGAAAGTGTGTATTTATTAGGTGCCTGGCTGAAACAAAGAAAGTCTTTATGTCGCAACTTGTGTAGTAGAGACGTATTGCTCCGCTGAGGTGTTAGCTCGGACCTGAACACCGCATAAGGGAAAAAGAGAGCAAGCTTTGCTGCCCAAAGTATGCAGCTGTCCCATTCCTAACCTGCACAAAAAAAATCTCATATTTTGTTGCTGAGAACAACAGATCCATTTGCCTGTGCCGTTTCTGGTGTTGGAAGCTTTGTGGTCAACGAATTTTATAGGCCTACAGTACTCGCAATACCGATTTAACGCCCATGCAAGTGCTAGCAGTACATACCAGCAAGAAAGGTGCCCGCCTATTTAATGCCAAGCAGCGCCTATTTAAGCGCCAAAGTTAACTGCAGCGCATATTTAATGCATATGGAATGCTAGGACTGTTGGCTTGTTTTTCTGAATTTGTAAAGAGGACCTATCTAGAAAAGGATGATCTAGCTCTGAAAATGATCAAATATGGACTTTACATATACATATGTAACTGTATACATATTTTCTCTTTTTTTTCCCCCTTGAAGCAAATAGGTTTGCTGCTTTTGTATCCATGTATATGATAAATGCATTCATCTGTGACACAATGGAGGCTGATTTACTAAAGAAGTTGAGAATGTTCACATGTAATGATTCACTTCAAATATCCAATCACGTGAAAAACAAATGCCTGTTTATTTATTCTGCACATGGTTGGATAATTGAAATGAACACTTTTGAAATTCATTGTGTCAAGACTCTAAACATTTTATCAATGGTATATCATAAATTTGTAATTTTAATATCTATATATATATAATATATTTATTATATACTGTAAATAAACTATTGAGAGTCATAGAGAGAGAGTATTTCGATATATAAAAATATATATTAAAAAATGTACACTCACCTACAATAATAGATAGATAGCTAGATAGATGTATGTATATATATATATATATATATATATATATATAGAGAGAGAGAGAGAGAGAGAGAGAGAGAGAGAGAGAGAGAGATATAGATAGATGTGTATATATATATATATAAATATAAATATATAAATATATATATATATATATATATATACAGACACACATATGTATATATATATATATATACACATACATAACATACATATATATATATATATATATATATATATATATATATATATATATATATATATATATATATATATATATATATATATATATATATATATATATATATATATATATACACATATATATATATATATATATATATATATATATATATATATATATATATAAAATTCCTATTATTATTATTATTATTAGAAAGAGTGTAGTCACACATATATATTGTAGTCACACCTTTTTACTAATGTTATGAACATCTCACATTAGTAAATAAAGGATTAAAAGCTGGCACAGGAAAAAAAAATTAATAAAAAAATCACCACCTCTCCTATCCCATTTTCAGCCAGAATCCCACAAAATAAATTTGTACAGCCATGTGTGAAAATGGCTTTAAAAAATCCTCGCAGTCAAAGAATCTGAGGGCCCAGTTTGTAGTTATTATATAATATTCGTTCTCTATTCCATAGTCTGGATAGCACAAAGGAAGCAGATCGCCATACACACGTGTAGAAATAAGCAATGGTTATTATAGACATAAATATAACCTTCAGCAAATGTTATGCTTGTTTTAAATGGTTGCTAGATAGAGAAGATAGCCAGACTTCTATTAATAGGGGAAAAGGTTAATATAATAAAATGTGTCTGTAAATTGTGCGACCAAACCCCCTCTCTCAGGTTGGGACAACTGGAAGCAGGGGCTAATGTTGTGATGCTGCATCTCAATTACTAAAACTGGTCCATAGGACATGGGTGGTAACCCCCAGCAACCACACTCCACATCCTTCACCCAGGGCAACAGACAATTCTCATTTTACATCCCTATAGTTCCCTATTTCCATACATCACACCCTCTCCCATCTCCCTAAAAAAAAAAAAAAAAAAAAAACTGACAATGAAAATAAGGTGTACAATGAGCTGATCGTCCTGATTACAAAAGAGAATACTAAAGAAAATACATTACTTCACAGCTTTCAGTATTGTAACAATGTAGCAGTTTATGTATCTAATTCCCCTACTAAGGGACTGTGGAAAAAAGGCAATATTAATATATGCATATTTAAATAAAAATGATAGAATAATATTGGGGTGGGGGGGGGGGGTTGCGGGCATAGGGGGGTAAAACAAAAAGCATTTGAGTTTTAAAAGACAGGTGCCCTGCAATTATAAACCAGGAATATCTTATCCCAAAAAATGAATAACGGCCAGATTGATTATAAAAAGTTTAAGATTTTTTTTATATTATTATTATTAATGGGCATCGGTAGACGGTATACAAAGTAGGCCATATCTATCTATCTATCTATCTATCTATCTATCTATCTATCTATCTATCTCTTTGTCTGTCTTTCCACACATATATTAACTTTACTAAAATGTAGGTAGATGATAGATAGATAGATAAAAAAGAAACCACATATTTACTATATATAGGTATATACAAAGATATACACTAGATAGATAGATAGATAGATAGATAGATAGATAGATAGATAGATAGATAGATAGATAGATAGATATACGTGATAGATAGATAGATAGATAGATAGATAGATAGATAGATAGATAGATAGATAGATAGATAGATAGATAGATAGAAAGAAACCACATATGTACTATACATAGGTATATACAAACATATAC